>SDVV010023241.1:0-12791 GCA_016164225.1 Gammarus roeselii | reverse complement strand
CCGTCGTATCCCGTTGTTGCCTCTCGTCGTCCATCCTTCACCACCGTCGTATCCCGTTGTTGCCTCTCATCGTCCATCCTTCACCACCGTCGTATCCCGTTGTTGCCTCTCGTCGTCCATCCTTCACCACCGTCGTATCCCGTTGTTGCCTCACATCGTCTGTTTTACGAACCTTAGTTCCTTCAGAATATAAAAATATGTTTTGTTTCACTCTATTGCTAGAAATTTTGTGAAATTGTGATGGGAGGGTCCAGCTCCGTCCTTCGTCCGGAGTCGATTCCGTCCATTATTGATCGTCTTGTAATAATAACTTCAGGAGTCCCAGCAAATAGAACTGAGCCACAAATTGTTCTCTATTTCAGACAGACACACAAACGCGCTGACTTTAATAATTTAGATTACTTCAAATCTTACACTTCAAAATGCATGAACAGTTTTGTTCTTTTATGCGCTGAGGATAAGAACATTTGAGCGACCTGCAGTGGGTCGTTAGAAACTTCGAGCAAACTCATTTCAATTCATTTCCTTCGTTGAAACCTATGAACGAAACATTGCTTCCGAATATTAATTTACTAATGCAGAGTAGCAAATAAGCTGAGCCAGATGTTGGATGTTGAGCAGGTGCAGTCCAGCTAGGCTGTTGTGTTGATCTAAGCCAGATGTTTGATGTTGAGCAGATGCAGTCCAGCCAGGCCGTTGTGTTGATCTAAGCCAGATGTTTGATGTTGAGCAGATGCAGTCCAGCCAGGCCGTTGTGTTGATCTAAGCCAGATGTTTGATGTTGAGCAGATGCAGTCCAGCCAGGCCGTTGAGTTGATCTAAGCCAGATGTTTGATGTTTAGCAGATGCAGTCCAGCCAGGCCGTTGTGTTGATTACGAGTAATCACCGTGTACACGAAAATATATTCTATGTTGTGTGTTTCTTCGTTAGTAAATCACTGGGCTTAGAAACGTAACATGACAAAAAATATTGAAGTCTAATCGTAATTCGTCTCCCGAACATCATATTAGTCTGGCAGTGACTGTCCACGGAAATCACCACCAACAAAAGTTTACTGTTAACTTTGTACACAGACTCGTTACATAACGAGCACGAACCAAATTTCCCGCGAGAGTAAAATTTTATAAGTATCTAGATCATGGACAAAAAGGCCTTCAAATATTTTCCTGCCGCTGCTGTCGTCCAGGCATTCCCGCGCAGTTCAGGAGAGAACCAAACCCATCGACGGCAGGCCAAAAAACTCACCCACTCATGTAAAATGTGTTAACACTCAGAGGCACTACATACTCTAGGTATTAGAGTGTTCGGATTAGACATACCTGTGCAGCTGGTTTTACTCTCAGTGAATTTAGAGTGTTCGAGTCAGATGAGTATCCATAAAGTGAGTTGAGGAGTTGAAACATTCACTGATAATTTGCATTTACTATAGCAGCCAAAAAAAAATATTTTTCGCGTTTTGTTTCCAATATCCCTGCATGGAAAATCTACGTTTTTAAGTACAAATGTACATTTGGCTGTTTTCTCGTGGGCTAGAGGAAACAGCTGTATGTAGATGCATTCTTGAAAAAGCACAAACTCCAAACAGGGTTATCGTAAACAGAACGCATAAGGGCTCCATTTCTGGCGTTTATAGAACCATCATAGAAACCACTACGTTAATTTTGAAGTAATGGCTTCCATTGTTCTTGAAAGCAGATAGTGTGTGTCCACCAAACGAGTAAACACTGATCAGGTTGAGGAGGGACAAAAGCAAAAAGTTGACTCACTACCCCTAGGTTATTTTAAGTTAGATTGTGTTAGACTACATAGTATAAGAAAAATCCCAAGCGCCATGAGCTGGAACATCCGTGTAGGCCTATTTTTTTGCCGGAAGGCTGGGACGAATATGTACAAGTCTTCCGAACAAAATATTTTTTATTAGAATCCATTAAATGTGTGTATGTAAATACGTGTCAGGCATATAAAAAGATATGGTTGCAAATCTCAACATTTTCTACATACCTAAAATCACATTGCAATGATGCTCGAATCCATACTCAAGCAGTAACATGTTCATTTAATTGTAGCAACATTCAGTTCCAATAGTCAGAGTTGAATCATATTATTCAAGCTAAGGTCCTATGGGATACGATACGCTATACTTCATATCTGTCCAACCGCAGTCAATATGGAACTGTGAACGGAATACAATCCACTATGCTCAATATTAGTCATAGTGTTCCTCGGGGTACTATTTTGAGGACTCTTATTTATTATCTTTTTGTGACCGAACAAGTTGATGCATCGTCTTTTTGTAGCACACATTGCTTGCTGACGATAGTACCTCATCTACTTCCATCCCTTCAAACCTCCTTAAACGGATTAAGTAGCGTAATTTACGAAAGAATTTGAACGGCAAGTAATTGACCTTCTGCAAATCGTATCGGTATTAATATAAAAAAGTATATATAAATATCTTGTCGACTTAAAATCCATTCACCGCTAATACAAGTCTTAACTGATACAAATCTTGAGATAGACAACACTATATTCTTTGGTGTATATTTCGATTAAAAACTTACTTTAAAAAAAATCCTCCCTTGACAGCAAATCGTCGATGTCGAACAGATCTGTAGGCATTCAACATAAATTAAATAATTTTCTAACTGAATATTTCCATAAAAGCATTTATTTTACTTTGTTCAAGCCTTTGATTATTTACAGAATCACAACCAAGTTAGGAACAAACTGATTAAAATTTGTACTGAGAAATAAAATTAGTAGAGCTATAAATAACCGTCAATTCACATCCCATAAAAGTCATCATGTTAAAATCTGGAAATCCTGAACCTGGATCATCAATATAACTTCCAAGCCCTACAGCTTTCATGCATCTCCTGAAACCGTGATGAGAAGCTTTGCAAATCAATATTGAAATTCTCGGGCCTACAAAGTCATTAGAAAGAAATGCTAATAACCTCTTAATGCCCCGTTATGGTAGATCGGAAACCTAAGTTTGAATTTATTTCAGAAGTGTATTGGAAATAGAAACTCTCTACTCTATTTGAGAAACTGCTAAACTGTCTCGCAACCACGTTTGAATTTCTAACTTTGTTAGAAGCAGAAGAGTTACCAGTGCAACATCTTTTACGGTGCATTAATGGAGAAACTGTCATTGTTAATAATACTGTGTTGCCAATTAGAGTCAGCTATTAACTTGTCTCAGTTTGCAGTGCATTAACGGTTAAACTGTCATTGTTAATAGTTCTGTGTTGCCAATTAGAGTCAGCTATTGACTTGTCTCAGTTTGCAGTGCATTAATGGTGAAAATGTCATTGTTAATAGTACTGTGTCGCCAATTAGAGTCAGCTATTGACTTGTCTCAGTATTATTCCAGTTGATGTCTAGGCTAATTTTATTAGGATATCTTTCTTTTCGTATATATAGTTTTCAGTTATTATCAATGTCAGTAAGTAAGAATTAGGTTGCCCCGAAAGCTCATAATAGCCATTATTAGCCCTTCAATTTTGAAAGGTAAAATATCACATCTAGGAAGAAAAAATTTGGAACTTTACAACCTTGCAATAAAACAGTTCAACTGTTTAACTATTTAAGTGCGGCCGCTCTACTCGTCACAGCCACAACGTGTGAGAGAATCAGGTCACCTACTCACCCTGGTTTGCACAAGAGAGGCCCTCATAAAGTTAGGTCGCACCTCCTCTGAGTGGAGAAACAAGGGGGCCGTTGTAACCATTGCAGAGGAAGAAAGTGTGCCTCAAATCAAGAGGCATTCTCGCCAAGAGTAGGCTTCTTAGCAACGGTGGGGGGATTGCGTGAATGACCTGCTTAACGACGGTAGGTTGGGTACATGAGGAGGGTGTAAAGCAGGAAGAATACTTTGCAATAGTGGGCTTCTTAGCAACTGTGGGAAGGTTGCATGAGTGACCTGAATAGCAGCGGTGGGTGGGGTTTTGAGTGGGCTGCTTTGCTACGGTGGGTGGATCACATGAGTAGGCTTCTTAACGCCGGTGCGTGGGTAGCATAAGTATTTACATATAAAATGCAAATTTTGGACGACAACAGAAGGTCTTCTCCAAGTATTGTTGCCTTTGTTAGCAATGAGATGAGTTCTGAAGTAGAACGTGTCTGTAATTTTTGTTTAAAATATTCAAAAATAAATAGATTGTACTCATTAACTCAAAACAGCACCTGAAGGGGCACCACCGACCCACGATGTGGATTTGAGATTGTCTCAGCTTCATACCTCGTTAAACCAATTGTGATCGGCGTCATTACTGAACACCATTGGCTGCTTAGCGACGGTAGGTGGGTTACATGCGTGGGCTGCTTAGCGACGGTAGGTGGGTTACATGCGTGGGCTGCTTAGCGACGGTAGGTGGGTTACATGCGTGGGCTGCTTAGCGACGGTAGGTGGGTTACATGCGTGGGCTGCTTAGCGACGGTAGGTGGGTTACATGCGTGGGCTGCTTAGCGACGGTAGGTGGGTTACATGCGTGGGCTGCTTAGCGACGGTAGGTGGGTTACATGCGTGGGCTGCTTAGCGACGGTAGGTGGGTTACATGCGTGGGCTGCTTAGCGACGGTAGGTGGGTTACATGCGTGGGCTGCTTAGCGACGGTAGGTGGGTTACATGCGTGGGCTGCTTAGCGACGGTAGGTGGGTTACATGCGTGGGCTGCTTAGCGACGGTAGGTGGGTTACATGCGTGGGCTGCTTAGCAACAGTGAGTGAGATAAATGATGAGCGACCGTGGGTGAGTAACACAAGCAAGATAATTTGGCAGCACTGAGCAGGTTACCTGAGTTGGCTTCTTAGCAACGGTGCGACGCTAGGTGGGTCACACGAGTGGGTTGCATAGTGAAATCGGGCAGAATGTACGAGTGGGCTGCTTATCGATGGTAAGTGGTTGCATTGATGAGCTGTTTAGCGAGTGTGGGTTGTATGCTTGAGATGCTTAGCGACTTATTTTGGGTTGCATGGTGGTGGGAGGGATTGGCGGTGCCGAGAGGGATTGTCTATACTCCCTAAGAAGCGTAGTGAGGGTTGTGCAAAATGATTGCCGGCTGGTTACAATTTTCGACAGTATACGCGTGTGCAGTAGTGTATACCGGAGCAAGAATGCAAATTTTTGGGCCGGAGCATGAACGCAAATTTGAGGGTGTCTACGGATTTTTGCACGCCCATTTTCCCAAGACGGCCTACTGAAGGAATTAGATAGGCCAAAATTATAACGACGAAACGCGGATGTGAAGGAATTAGATAGGGCTTAAATACCGGAACAAGACGCGGATGTGAAGGAATTAGATAGGCTATAATTACCGGAGCAAGACACGGATGTGAAGGAATTAGATAGGGCTTAAATACCGGAGCAAAACGCGGATGTGAAGGAATTAGATAGGTCAAAATTACCGGAGCAAAACGCGGATGTGAAGGAATTAGATAGGACAAAATTATAGCTACATGACACGGATGTGAAGGAATAAGATATAGGATGACTAGATCTCTGAACCTATTATCGAATGTAATTGTTATGAATTATGTTATTTGTTAGTGTGTCTGACTCAGGCGCTGTATTTTTCGGACATTATAGTTATATGTTAAGACAAATTGATCTTGTGGTCAAGTTAGTTACTGATGGTACATAGAGATACCAAGAACGCAAGATTTTTTTGTGAGACCACCCGGGAAGTTGAGAGTGGGTGGTCCGAATCATCTGTATCTGTCAAATGTCACACAAAGATTTTATCTCGAGATATATGGTCTTCTTGAAGAATAGTTTTCCATACGGTAAATTTCAGTTTTCTTACGGTATCTGGTTGCTTCCATTTACGATTGCTTACGTACGGATTATATAGATGTACGTTATTAGGTTTTGTCAACGCTATAGCTATATGATTGTTTTGGAATATTTCGCCCGGTAGGAGGGCATGATATATATTACTATGTAGGTTATTGAGTGACTCATTTGAATAAAAGGCATTGTTTATACATGATATTTTATACTGTACGATTGATATTATTTGATTAAATCCACTCGCTTTTCCCATTTATTGTACATGTATTTTTTTCAGAGATGGTTGTAGTGGGAGTATAATTAATGACTAACTGTTTCTCGTTATATATATTTATTCGATTCTGGTATGAATAGTGTTATAGCAAGTTTTCTGGTGAAGGTGCGCTTGAGGATAGCCATACGCAAAAAGTTGGAAGCGCTCCTGGAAAAATTAGGTGAGATTGCTCATACCTATTCTTTGTCTTATAAATTTGTTGCCGTGTCACGTTTGCTATGATTGAGTATATGTTTTGTTATATATTTATGTATGGATTATAATTCTTTATTTTTTATGTGGACATATATGTGTGTATTCTTATCTAATTGTGGTATATTTGATTCATTTCGGAGGTGGTTTTGGTGGAGTTTTTTTAGCAGTGGGATGTTTGATTCAACCTTGATATTGAATATAGGTCATGTTTTGTGTTATACATCTATTTAGTTCATAAGTATACTATATCTATGGGAATAGTATGGTTTATTTGTTGGCAGTTTGCAGCCTTAGTCTGCAATCGACCCTGTATGGTACCAGCCTGAAAGTAGGATTGTAGGCAAGGTTCTGTGTTTTCATCTATTTATTTAATATGTATATATTATCTATATGAATAGTATGGTTTCTTAGTCATATTATTAGCGAGTTGAGGTATGTATTGTGGGATGATGCAGCACCTACGGTTGAAAATCTATCTACCCCATATTGCATTATCCAGTTTTGAAACAATTATATCAGTGTTCCATTAACGCGGTTTCCAATAGCGAAAATACCTGAACGATATGGATTTTTCTGCAAGTTAAAATATCCTATTATGTATACTTAGTAATGATCAATTGATTTAAGTTGAAATTTGTATTGTTTGCGGAATTTCGATCAGATATCTCATACAGTGTTAGGCTTTTTTTTTTTAGGTTTGCATCTTCCACACTATTTCTGGCATAATTGGTATTCTGTTGCATTATTGTGGTATTTTTTATATGTATATATGACACTCTGTTACAATTAAGCCAGGGTTACTTTAACCCTTAGCGCTTCGTTGTACTTACCCCAGCAGTATCCCCTTCTATTGTTTTCTTTGTTATCAGACGTAGAAAAATCTTTATAATAAATTGCTGACTGTTTTAATCCTTCAATAATAGTTTCAAGATGTAAATTTCTGCACGACAATCATAGGAATGTATGTTATAGAGGTGTAATTCCATGCTACATCTTTGTGGAATTTTCGTTATTGATCCCTAACAAATGTTGTACACTTTAGTGTTTAAAAGACGATTTTCTGGATGGAGGGGTCCTAGAGCATTTACGGTTTGGCTACCCTCCACCTGATGAGATATACATCTACGATAGCTTAGATAGCTGTGTACAACTTCAATTAGCTTAACATCTATCACATTTTCAACTTAGTGTTGGTGGCGTTTTAGTGCCTTTTCAATGCTAGTTCATTCGAGGTAAATTTAGGATATTGCAAACAAAGATTTATTAGATATAATATTGTATTGATAATAGATTTTGACACATTTATATATACTGTACATATGTATATATAGGATATAATTTATACAAAAAACATAACTTTTTCACACCGAAAATTCGACGTGAGCATCTTGGCGAAACATTAGTAATGACTTCGACCTCTCGCTCTTGTGTTATCTTGATCCTTGGTACCAGTGCCACTCTGTGGGTTCTTTATCAACGATAAATATTTATTCCTCACCTGAAGCTGTCGACTCGTCATATCGGTGTAGGATTTATCATCTGGGTGTGTTTTTTTCTCTGATCTATTGGTGTTCTAGACTAACGCCCTTAGTACACATTTTAGATCAACGGTGACCTTTGGGAGAAGTGTATGCAACACTTGCAATCCAGTCCTTGTAACCAAAATTTTGTATTGGTCTTCAGCGAGCTTTTTATGAACGCTAAGTTTTTGAGTACTTCTACAGGCTTATGACATCGAATCGTTCAGGTTTCTTCTTGCTATTGCCCACATTAGCATTAAATATATTCCCGCAGATTTCTGAAATATACATAATTCTCCTAGCACTCGAGCGTTTCAGACATGATTCTCTCTCCTCATGTTTCATTACCAATAATTTGAAATAAAATCAAATATACATATCATTTTATTACGCAATTTTACACATCTTATACTTGACACCCTTTCATAACCCCATTTGATAATTTGGTTTCTTTCAACGTTTGTAGGTTTTTCTTCTCATGACATATCCTCGATATCACTATCACTGATATCCATTCCACTGAAAGTATCCCACGTTTTCCCCTTATTTTCATTATTCTCAATTTCGGCTAAGGTTTGGGTATACTCCCCCTATTTCACCCAATTTTTGTACGTTTCACGTTTGGTTGATACCGGCAAAATACTTTCTTATACGCTCGCACCATTTTGAGCACTGTCTATAACATTAGATTGGAAACTCAAGTCCGCTTTATTATGTTTTATCAATGCGCCCATTGCATCCTTAGAGCTTATATTTCCTCGTTCATTTTTAAGATCAGCATATTCAAGATGATAGTGTCCTTTGAGATGGCGTCAAAACCCGAATGTGGAGCTTGATTTGGATAGTTGTATCTCCGCATTGAAAATAACACAAACAGGCGTGTTCTCCTTCCTGTTGAAATCCTTCCAAACCAAACTGGGCGACACCCTTCTTCTCCGAAAGTGGACCGCTATCTGAAGGAGTACAGATATGAGTCCAAATTTATATAAATATATTTTGTTTACATGCCTTTATACAGGGTCGTTATCCTCACTATGGCGGCACATGTATCGACAAAATGCATATATACAGGGTCGTTAGCCTAACTGTGGCGGCACATGTATCGACACAATGCATATATACAAGATCGCTAGCCTCACTGTATCGGAATAATGTAGGTATTCACATACATTTTGTGCAAAAGGGTTACCATACACTGCCAGATACATTAATACCTACGCAACCTAACATAACCCATAGAACAAAATCCCTTGCTGTTGTTACAAGATATTTAATGTGCATCAGTTTCGTGGTATGTTATGTTAAAAGAAGTTATCATCCTATCCTAACCTAACCTAACTTATGTACGGTATTCAGTCATTGATATATACAATGCATAACAAATATCTCCATATCTCTCTAATTTTGATCTTTCCTCTGAAGTTTTGATACGCACTTTCAATTTTGATCTAGCAAATTTCCCCTGTTTTCATACATAATTTCATCATTGTTTGAATGTTATTTATTTATATTTTTTTTCATATGCTTTCTGATTCATGATTTGATACAATTCTAAATCACTTCCACATGATATTCACACCTATCAAAAACCAAACCTAACCTAACCTAACCTTATGTATGATACCTAACATAACCTTATCTACGGTTTTCAGTCATTAATATATACACATGAACCCCCTCCACACGATTTTTTATAAAACTTGCACCTAATCATTTTTACTTCACGGTCAATGTCGACTCATATATGTTACCAGAGTGGTCAGACTTTCAATCTTAGATAGATCGAATGTTACAAGTAATTCATATTTGTTTCCATCATACAAACGGACTCATCATCTCATACTAGGTCAACCACATTTTTCGTCAATATCTCCTGACACTTCATCCTTTGACAACTTGCACAGTTGATCTGCCTTTTTTTCTTTCCAATAATTTTTCCAAACTCTTCACGATGACAGCGTTTCAAATGTCTCCACACGTTACTCGTGGATTTATGTTTATTCAATTTTATTTCTTTCTGGCAAAGTTTACAGACCCCCATCACCTCATTTTTTTCGAACAATCGAGGATTTAAGCTATAACCTATCCTTCCACAACAAAATCCCAATATTGACTGAATATGTTCTCATCGGACTCTGATTTATATCTCACCGTTCAGTCACACATATACAGCATTTATCCCGAGATAGGTTTATGGGTACCGTCGCATGCCTTGAAATATATTCTCCTACCGACTTCAACAATTTCGATGTTACCTCCGACCAACGCAATGTATACAATTTCATCGCTTAACCTTTGAATTGTAGGATATTATAAACAATTGATTTAGGATTTACATACTTTTATTAGTATTATATACAGATCTTGCTGACATCATCAATGACTTCTAACTCGTTTTTTCGATTACAGCATGGCTCGTACAGCCACCCATACCCAGCTTCACGATGTTTAAGTTTCCTCTCAAAATCTATCATATAATCCACCACATCTTTGTTGCAAATACCGAAGGCTGTTACGTGCCCTTGAGTCCACAAATGTTATTCTTCTTCTTCATGAACTTTAATTATTCGAAGCTTCTCCAATTCAAAGTCGTTCTGTTTTTCATCAATGAGGAATCCTTTCATACGTTCCAGGTTTTCTTTGGTTCTTAGGAAAAAACCGTTGTCCACCACTTCAGCTTTATTACAATCATGATGATTTTCCACTCGGATCATATCAATTTCGAGAGTTGCTTTCTTATTTCCCTTGAAGTTTGTTAGATGTGACTGAAACCAGTCGATGTCAGTTACCCAGAGCCGACTTCCTTTTTCCTTCATAAATAAACACATGCACGTACGTATACAGGTCTATAGACGGACATACGTACATACATACGTAATAGATCGCCGAAGCGAGTGAGGATAGGCTTAAAGTTTGCAAACACATTATAATAGCAAGCTGAATGACGTGATTGGAGTCAGTGTTACGTGGAAGACAAGCGGAGACGGACAGATCATCCTCAATAAGATAACAATGAATGTTCTAGTGGCAAAAATTAGCTTACGTGTTTTGGAAGAAGAAATCTTCGAAGATGATATGAGACGGATCAAACAACTATTGACTAATGTTGAAAAAAACAGTTATCTCAGAATGGGTAGAACAAGAATCAAAAGAGTGGTAGATAACATTCATATATGGATGAAGGAAAAAGGAAGTCGGCTCTGGGTAACTGACATCGACAGCTTTCAGTCGTATGTAACAAAATTCAAGGGAAATAAGAAAGCAACTCTCGAAATTGATATGATCAGAGTGGAAAATCTTCATGATTGTAATAAAGCTGAAGTGTTGGGGAACGTTTTTTTTCCTATGAACCAAAGAAAACCTGGAACGTCTGAGAGAATTCCTCATTGATGAAAAACAGAACGACATTGAATTTGAGAAGCTACGAATAATTAAAGTTCAAGAATAAGAATTACATTTGTGGATTCAAGGGCACGGAACAGCCTTCGGTCTTCGCAACAAAGATATGGGGAATTATATGATAGATTTTGAGAGGAAACTTAAACATCGTGATGCTGGGTATGGGTGGCTGTACGAGTCATGCTGTAATTGAAAAAACGAGTTAGAAGTCATTGATGATGTCAGCAAGATCCGTAAATAATACTAATAAAAGTATGTAAATCCTAAATCAATTGTTTATAATATCCTACAATTCAAAGGTTAAGTGATGAAATTGAATACATTGAGCTGGTCGGAGGTAACATCGAAATTGTTGAAGTCGGTAGGAGAATATATTTCAAGGAATGCAACGGTCCATAAACCTATCTTTGGGTAAATGCTGTATATGTGTGACAGAATGGTGAAATATAAATCAGAGTCCGATGAGAATATACTCAGTCAATATTGGGATTCTGTTGTGGAAGGATGGGTTATAGCTTGAGTCCTCGATTGTTCGAAAGAAATGGGGTGATAGGGGTCTGTAAACTTTGCACGAAAGAAAACAAAATTTAATAAACATAAATCCACGAGTAACGTGTGGAGACATTTGAAACGCTGTCATCGTGAAGAGTTTGAAAAACTTATTGGAAAGAAAGAAGGCAGATCAACTGTGCAAGTCATCAAAGGATGAAGTGTCAGGAGATATTGGCGAAAAATGTGGTAGACCTAGTATGAGATGAAGAGTCCGTTTGTATGATGGAAACAAATATGAATTACTTGTAGCATTCAATCCATCTAAGATTAAAAATCTGACCTCTCTGGTAACATATATGAGTCGAGATTGACAGTGAAGTAGAAATGATTAGGTGCAAGTTTTATAACGAATCGTGTGAAGGGGTTTCATATGTATATATCAATGACTGAAAACCGAACATAAGGTTAGGTTAGGTATCATACATGGGGTTATGTTAGGTTAGGTTAGGTTTTTGATGGGAGTGAATATCATGTGAATGTGATTTAGAATTGTATCAGATCAAGAATCAAGAGGCATATGAAAAAATGAAAAATATAAATAACATTTAAGCAATGATGAATTTATGTATGAAAACAGGTGAAATTTGCTAGATCAAAATTGGAAGTGCGTATCAAAACTTCAAAGGAAAAATCAAAATGTAGTGAGATGTGGAGATATTTGTTATGCATTGTATATATCAATGACTGAATACCGTACATAAGTTAGGTTAGGTTAGGATAGGATGATTACTTCTTCTAACATAACATACCATGAAACAGATGCACATTAAATATCTTGTAACAACAGCAAGGGATTTCGTCCTATGGGTTAGGTTAGGTTGCGTAGGTATTAATGTATCTGGCAGTGTATGGTAACCCTTTTGCACAAAATGTACGTGAATACCTACATTATTCCGACACAGTGAGGCTAACAATCATGTATGTATGCATTGTGTCGATACATGTGCAGCCACAGTGAGGCTAACGACCCTGTATATATGCATTGTGTCGATACATGTGCCGCCACAGTGAGGATGACGACCCTGTATATATGCATGTAAACAGAGTATATATATATA
>SDVV010023240.1:0-12791 GCA_016164225.1 Gammarus roeselii | reverse complement strand
CTGGGATGATTAGTTACATCTCGCCCCTTCTGCAGGGGCACCTCTCAACACGCGCTACTTCTGGGATGATTAGTTACATCTCACCCCTTCTGCAGGGCACCTCTCAACACGCGCTACTTCTGGGATGATTAGTTACATCTCACCCCTCCTGCAGGGCACCTCTCAACACGCGCTACTTCTGGGATGATTAGTTACATCTCACCCCTCCTGCAGGGCACCTCTCAACACGCGCTACTTCTGGGATGGATGATACATCAAGCAATTATAGCAGAACAAATGAGCCCTGGCACTAATAATTGACGATATCAGAGAAAGCAATGGCCCTTACTTCTGAGTGTCAGAGCACTGACGCTCTGACAATAATTTAATATAGTTAGACCTAACCTGAAGGTCAATCAATTCCGCCATAGGCGATATCATCCACCGATCACTTGACAATCTTCATAGCAAATCTTACGTCATCACGATGTCGATTAATTATAGTGGTGGGATATACTTTATTATGAATAAATCATTTATATCCATCGTCTGGCAATGAGTTTTCAATTTGTAAATATAACGCATGAAGTTATATTATCAAATACACAAAAATAATTAGCGAAACCTAATTGAATTCTCTGAAACTAATCTCTAGTGTATAAGCATATGAGTAGATGTTCCTCTGACAACAACACCCAATGATGGGTTTAGAGTGGGATAGTGATGAAGAGTCAATGAAACCTCTGCCCGAATGAGATAACCATAACTGGCTGTGCAAAACATAATAAAAATAGAATAAAAAAACTATTGTTAATAGTATTAAAATGATGCTTCTCTCTGTCCAATTGAGGTAATCGGAACTTGCTGTGCAGAACGTGTGTATGCAAGTGTGGTGTGTATGCAAGTGTGGTGTGTATGCAAGTGTGTTTGCCGTACATACGATTTCCTGGGATCGTTTATGGACCATTTTTCACCATTGATATTCTGAGAAAAACACAACTTTCAATGAACGACCATCAAATGGTATTGGAAACAAAAAAAGAGAGAATAAGCATTCAAGGACCTTCACCCGCGGTCATCGTGTGGATTATGGATTTGGGGGGAGGCATGGAAGACACAGAAAAATAAGGCCTGCATATTCTAATTTACAATTATTATTTGTAAATAAAAAAAGTAACAATAAATATAAACTTTAACAACATAATTTAATGCATTATGGGGGTGCGATCGATCAAAATATCAGGATAAAATGGAACCAAACAAAACTACGTATATACTTCAAGGAAAAGTATTTTATTCAAATCTCAGAAGCTTAGTTTTAACTGAAGCTCGCAAACTTTCACGCAAGCTTATACTAACGCAAACTTCCACGCAATTTGCTGACGGACAGTTATCAGTTACTAGCCTACGAACAGTTATCAGTTACTGGCCTACGAACAGTTATCAGTTACTGGCCTACGAACAGTTATCAGTTATTTGCTGACGAACAATTATCAGTTATTTGCAGATGAACAGTTATCAGTTATTTGACGATGAACAGCTATCAGTTATTTGATGATGAACAGTTATCAGTTATTTGATGATGAACAGTTATCAGTTATTTGCTGACGAACAGTTATCAGCTATTTGCTGAAGAATAGTCATCAGTTATTTGCTGATGAACAGTTATAAGTTATTTTGCTGACGAACGATAATCAGTTATTTGCTGACGAACAGTTATCAGTTATTTGCTGATGAACAGTTATCAGTTACTTGATGATGAACAGTTATCAGTTCTTTGATGATGAACAGTTATCAGTTATTTGATGATGAACAGTTATCAGTTATTTGATGATGAACAGTTATTTGATGACGAAGTCATCAGTTATTTGCTGCTGAACATTTATCAGTTATTTGCTGATGAACAGTTATCCTCTCTTGAAGCTGAAGAAGTTCCAAGCAGTTTACGAATTTTGAACGCGAAACAAATACCAAAATGACGGGAGGAACAATTAACCCACTATAGTATATGTTGCTTAATCTTCGTGTACATGACAGTGGTGACAAAACAGTTCAACTTTGTGAAGAAAGACGACAAGAAACGGGCAGAAATGAGCTTCCTATTAAGTGATTCCTCGAATCATCACTACAGAGCTTACGAAACATCGTATCTATCAACAACACGAAATTGCCTGGATTGACAGCATACTTGTACAAAGACATAAATTGCAATGGCAGTCAATTTCAGAACTAGTTCAGCAATGAAGACAGAGAAGTCACACATTTCTAGGCTAGTTCAGCAATGAAGTCAGTGAAGTCACACATTTCTAAGCTAGTTCAGCAATGAAGTCAGAGAAGTCACACATTTCTAAGCTAGTTCAGCAATGAAGTCAGAGAAGTCACACATTTCTAAGCTAGTTCAGCAATGAAGTCAGAGAAGTCACACATTTCTAAGCTAGTTCAGCAATGAAGTCAGAGAAGTCACACATTTCTAAGCTAGTTCAGCAATGAAGTCAGAGAAGTCACACATTTCTAAGCTAGTTCAGCAATGAAGTCAGAGAAGTCACACATTTCTAAGCTAGTTCAGCAATGAAGTCAGAGAAGTCACACATTTCTAAGCTAGTTCAGCAATGAAGTTATTACACAAATGTAACGAATTTCACGCATGAGAACGGCTTGCGACGACCACCAACCTCATCTTGTTGTCAACAATATTAGCCTAAGAGAGTATATTAGGGAGCTAAGGGTCAACTCAGAGCTTAACACCACACCCTTACGACAACCTTCAACAGGCTGACAGGCCTTACGTTCAGGCCATTAAGGAGAAGGACAACAATACTTTCAAGGCTTGATTTTGGCTGGCGTCCAAATCACGGACGAAGAAAAACTGGTTGACAGTAGAATGTATTACACCAACTAAACTGAATAAATTAGGGTGAAGCGGGCACAAGACCAGTTAGTTCGAAACAAAATCATGTAGAATAGACGACTATGTTTTATATGTTATTCCTATTGAAATAGTTGCGTACTTAACACGGCGAGTGCGGACTGGGTCAACAGAAAAAGAGCCAACTGTTACGCCAGTTTTCTAGTAGCCCATTTAAAGATCAGTACCCATGAGTCAAGATGCAACAGCTGGTAAACTAATGAACTGAATCAACATAAAAATACTACATTCTTGTTAATGCATACATTGAATAATGAGATTTAGCATTTGCATATTCTAATAGATTTCTGTAGGAGTCAGTCCACCCACTTCCTTATTATCTCCAATGAATCAATAAACATTTTGTACAAACATGCCTCCTCACTCATCTAGTCTCCCATACAAGACTGATGGCGTGCAGGCTGCTAAAAGATGACGGTCATAATAAACATCCGCCAACCCAAGTCCTGAGCAGTTCACCGGTTGTGTGTATAAGCCACAAAAACAACACGGTGTATTATTAAAACACTCCAAAGAAAGAAGGTCGAAGAAGGTCGAGCCATGGCAGCTTAAAAAGGTGTCGAGACTGACGTGACAGTTCGATCAATGATGCGCTGTAGTGGCGAAGGCTCGAATTGGATCCGCGTTGAAGGTCTGACTTGAACCTACGTCGAAGGTTCAACTTATTCGAACTTAAGATGAAGACCCGACGTACTCAAGCTCGCGTCGAAGGCCCGACGTTCTCGAATCTTCGTCGAAGATCCGACGGACTTGAACTCGCGTCGAAAGACAGAGTCAAACCTGTATTGACGGAAGTCAAACCATGCTTGTTCGACAGCTCCTTACTCGGCCTGTCGACACTCGTCCATTTTTATATCATACAATCCGAAAAACAATAATTAATGACCTGGGTTTGACAGCTCGCTGTATAATGCAGGTCATGGTGTATTTTATAGAAGGAAATTGTTGCAGTTGATAGCAGCAGTAGCAAAGCAATGTTTTGTGTATGAGATTAATGTTTCACTCCTGAATAGTAAAATTAAATCAGATATAATAAATAAAGTGCTCGCTGTAATGCAGAATAGTAGAAAAAATATAAATAGATTGTATTTTTCATGTGCACATAATAAAATTTCGGTTGCGAATCTGATAGTGTGCAGGACAACATTAAAAGAAATATATTCGATTAAACAGTACTTTTAAGTCAAGTGATTATCTTATCACCTGTTAGTGCTGTGGATGAAGTACCAAAATTAAATAAAGGAGTTTCGCCAATCAACGCCAGTCAGAGGAATCTTCGGCAACTTTCGCAACTGCTCTTCCTTGAACTGTTTTCTGAACTGATGAGCATAGACTGACAGAGAGCAACAACGATGAGGGCGGAGACTTCATGCAAATAAAATTTAGCCTTAATGTCGTATGGTGAAAATTAAAAAATGTCTACATAGACAATGGGTTAGGGGGGAAATAAACTGCGGCCGTAAAGCTTCCGAAAAAAAATATTAGTGCCACACTGCAGATAAAACGACACTTTTCCTCACACCATGCAGATTCTCAGCAGCAAAAGGTTCACGCAAATGCATCCAAACCAATACTTCACAACGCCTAGCAAGTTGAGCCGCTTTTAGCTCTATCGCCAACTGTACACGATAAAAAGTCTACAACAATGTTGACATTAAACAACCGATAGTCAATACAAAACTCTAATGTCCCCAGGAATCAAATACAGTCTCTCTCCATAACACCTCCAATAGAAGAGAAAAGCAATAGAAGCAAGAAGTCCGACAGATGAAGTCTCTCCCCATAACACCTCCCATACAAGAGAAAAGCAATAGGAGCAAGAAGTCCGACAGATGAAGTCTCTCTCCATAACACCTCCCATACAAGAGAAAAGCAATGGAAGGAGCAAGAAGTCCGACAGATGAAGTCTCTCTCCATAACACCTCCCATACAAGAGAAAAGCAATGGAAGGAGCAAGAAGTCCGACAGATGAAGTCTCTCTCCATAACACCTCCCATACAAGAGAAAAGCAATGGAAGGAGCAAGAAGTCCGACAGATGAAGTCTCTCTCCATAACACCTCCCATACAAGAGAAAAGCAATGGAAGGAGCAAGAAGTCCGACAGATGAAGTCTCTCTCCATAACACCTCCCATACAAGAGAAAAGCAATGGAAGGAGCAAGAAGTCCGACAGATGAAGTCTCTCTCCATAACACCTCCCATACAAGAGAAAAGCAATGGAAGGAGCAAGAAGTCCGACAGATGAAGTCTCTCTCCATAACACCTCCCATACAAGAGAAAAGCAATGGAAGGAGCAAGAAGTCCGACAGATGAAGTCTCTCTCCATAACACTTCCCATACAAGAGAAAAGCAATGGAAGGAGCAAGAAGTCCGACAGATGAAGTCTCTCTCCATAACACCTCCCACACAAGAGAAAAGCAATGGAAGGAGCAAGAAGTCCGACAGATGAAGTCTCTCTCTATAACACCTCCCATACAAGAGAAAAGCAATAGAAGGAGCAAGAAGTCCGACAGATGAAGTCTCTCTCCATAACACCTCCCATAGAAGACAAAAGCAATACGAGCAAGAAGTCCGACAGATGAAGTCTCTCTCCATAACTCCTCCCCTAGAAGAGAAAAGCAATAGGAGCAGGAACTCCGACAGATGAAGTCTCTTTCCATAACACATCCCATAGAAGAGAAAAGCAATAGAAGCAAGAAGTCAGACAGATGAAGTCTCTCTCCAAAACACCTCCCATAGAAGAGGAAAGCAATATAAGCAAGAAGTCCGACAGATGAAGCAGCAAAAGAGGACCACCAAGTCTGTCGCAGTTTCAAATTTACGCGCTCTCTGAGGGACGTATCGTAGCCTTTCGGCAGCTGCCGTAAAACCTAGTGGGGATGCTGACATGTGGAAGAGGGGAGGGAGTAGGTGAGAAGCAAGTGAGGGCAACAGGCGAGGAAAAAAGGGTGACAAGACAAAGAAAACGATGGAAGCAGGTGTGGAATAGCAAGGGTACTGGCAATGAAAGTTATATCCAACTGGTGGAAAAAAAATGTAAAACAGGCGATGGAAACGAGAGAGTCGCCGCTCAGAGAACAAGTGGATGAAAGATGAGAGGGACAAAACTAGAGAGGAATACTAACTAAATAAGAGAGCAACGAAGCACAAGGATGAGGAAAAGACATGATAGTCTGTAACATACATAAATATTAGGTTTTCACTTTGACGAAGACCAACTAGCAAATGCTGGGCGGTAAACGAGATCATAATAGCAGAAGTTAGACAGGCAGCAGCAGCATCCACCCATGAAGCAGCAGCCTTCATTCATGCATCAACAGTACCCACCCATCCAGGTAGCAGCAGCAGCAGCACCCCCCATATAGCAGTAACACCCATCAAGGCTGCAACAGCAGCACCCATCCAGGCAGCAGTGGCAGCAGCAACCCAAGTAGCAGCAGCACCCATCCAGGCAGCAGTGACGGCAGCCACCCAAGCAGCAGCAGCAGCACTAGTCAGTAAGGCGCGGCGTTTAAAGGCGTGTGCCAGGTGAGTGTGGTGGCCGCTTGCCTGCTACGGCCGTGGCAAAAGGGCGGGGCTGCCCGTCAGCTGGACCACCTGCGACCAAGGCAGAACAGCTGGGGCAGTTTTTGACATATAAGGCCAGCTGTAGGTTCTCAGCAGCGATAGTACATTAGGTATAGTCGAACAGTGCTTCACAAAATGCATGATATCCACATATGGCTCCATCTGGTATTGGATGGGCAAGGACCAACCCAATATCCTTCAAACATGACCGCTCCTTCAACCACGACAGCTCCTTAGACAACGACAGTCCTTCGACCATGACAGCTTCTTTGAAAATGATTGCTCTTTCCACCACTACCGCTCCATCGACTATGGCTGCTCCTTTGGCCACTGCTGCTCATTCAGCCATAAGCGCTACTTTGACCAATGCCGATACATCGACTATGGCTGCTCCTTCGACCAGTGCCGCTTCAATGAGCATGACCGCTGCTTCGACCACGGCCGCTCTTTCGATCATGACTGCTCCTTCAATCATGACTGCTCCTTCGATCACGACTGCTCCTTCGATCACGACTGCTCCTTCAATCATGACTGCTCCTTCGGCCAGTGCCGCTTCGATGATCATGACCGCTGCTTCGATCATGACTGCTCCTTCGATCATGACTGCTCCTTCGATTACGACTGCTCCTTCGATCACGACTGCTCCTTCGATCACGACTGCTCCTTCGATCATGACTGCTCCTTCGGCCAGTGCCGCTTTGATGATTATGACCGCTGCTTCGACCACGGCCGCTCTTTCGATCATTACTGCTCCTTCGACCACGGCCGCTCTTTCGATCATACTGCTCCTTCGATCATGACTGCTCCTCCGACCATGTCCGCCCTTTCAACCATGACCGCTCCTTCGACCATGACCGCTCCTTCGACCAAGACCACTCCTTCGACCATGGCCACTCCTTCGACCACGGCCGCTCCTTCGACCATGGCCGATCCTTCCACCATAGTCGATCCTTCCACCATGGCCGATCCTTCGACCATGGCCGCTCCTTCGACCATGGCCGCTCCTTCAACCAGTGCCGCTTCGATGATCATGACCGCTGCTTCGACCACGGCCGCTTTTTCAATCATGACTGCTCCTTCGATCTTGACTACTCCTTCGACCAGTGCCGCTTCAATGAGCATGACCGCTGCTTCGACCACGGCCGCTCTTTCGATCATGACTGCTCCTTCGATCATGACTGCTCCTTCGATCACGACTGCTCCTTCGATCACGACTGCTCCTTCGATCATGACTGCTCCTTCGGCCAGTGCCGCTTCGATGATTATGACCGCTGCTTCGACCACGGCCGCTCTTTCGATCATGACTGCTCCTTCGATCATGACTGCTCCTTCGATCACGACTGCTCCTTCGATCACGACTGCTCCTTCGATCATGACTGCTCCTTCGGCCAGTGCCGCTTCGATGATTATGACCGCTGCTTCGACCACGGCCGCTCTTTCGATCATGACTGCTCCTTCGATCATGACTGCTCCTTCGATCACGACTGCTCCTTCGATCACGACTGCTCCTTCGATCATGACTGCTCCTTCGGCCAGTGCCGCTTCGATGATTATGACCGCTGCTTCGACCACGGCCGCTCTTTCGATCATGACTGCTCCTTCGATCATGACTGCTCCTTCGATCACGACTGCTCCTTCGATCACGACTGCCCCTTCGATCATGACTGCTCCTTCGGCCAGTGCCGCTTCGATGAACGTGACCGCTGCTTCGACCACGGCCGCTCTTTCGATCATGACTGCTCCTTCGATCATGACTGCTCCTTCGATCACGACTGCTCCTTCGATCACGATTGCTCCTTCGACCATGCCCGACCTTTTGACAATAATCGCTTCTTCGACCACTGATGGTCCATCGGCCATGTCTGCCCCATCGACAATGGCCGTTCCTTGACCATGGCCGTTCTTTGACTATGGCCCGTTTATTCGATTTTGGCCCCTTCTTCGACCATGACTGCTCCTCCATCCAATGGCCGCTCCTTCAACCAGTGCCACTTTTTGGGCCATGCACGCTCCTTCGGCTACTGCCGCTCCTTCGGTCATGCGCGCCCTTTCGACAATGGCCGCTCCTTTGACTATTGCCGCTCCTTCGACCATGGCTGCTCCTTCGACTACTGCCGCTCCTTTGGTCATGGTCTCCCTTCGACCATAGCCGCTCCTTCGGCCATGACCGCCCTTTCAACCATGACCGCTCTTTTGACCATGACCGCTCCTTCGACCATGACCGCTCCTTCGACCATGACCGCTCCTTCGACCATGACCGCTCCTTCGACCATGACCGCTCCTTCGACCATGACCGCTCCTTTGACCATGACCGCTTCTTTGACCATTGACGCTCTTCGGTTATGACCGCCCCTTCAACCATGGCCGCTCCTTCAGTCATGGCCGCCTATTTGACCATGGCCGCTCCTTCGATCATGTCTGCCCGTTTGACCATGGCCGCTCCTTCGGTCATGTCTGCCCGTTTGACCATGGCCGCTCCTTCAGTCATAGACGCCCCTTCGACCATGGTCTCCCCTTTGTTTACGAGTCAAAGTTATGCCTTAGTGCGGACGAAGGCTGAGTAATGCCGTGTCAGCGATTTATCCTGACAGAATATGGACCTTGCACAATAGAACCATAAACACAATTAGCCAGTGCGTAATCATTGTATCTTCGCTGCAGCGTTCGTTTACAAAGCTGATAATTAATAAAACCGTCAACATAATCCTCACAGTTTTAATAATAAAGAGCATCTAAAACTTGCAATTTCATCGAACTAGTTATTAGAACGAAGTGGTAGTCGAGATAGACCAATAAACGTGAACTCAAGTCATTGCTCTTCGAACGTGAACGTGAACAAATTTTTGAACAGTAATCAACTTTGTTGCATTTGTTGCAATTAACCATGTCAACAATGTCACTTCCTTTCCAAAATGTTTTTTTCCTGTATCATATACTCACTTTTCTTCTCATTTCGTACAAGTGGGAACCCGTCTCATTATCAGCCTCATTTTAATGTCTCATTGATTTTTTCCCTACGCATTTGTTACCAGTTACAAAATTTATGATTAGTTACAAAATTTATGATTAGTTACAAAATTTATGATTAGTTACAAAATTTATGATTCGCTTGTCAAAGGTCCGTGTAAACAGAAACTTTCCATGATCATTTAAACGTCCTTTAACATGTCTTATTTTTCAATAAATTTATAGTTCAATGTAAAGTTTTCTCTCGTCTTGACATGTATTTGAGTATTGGAGAGGAGAGCGCGAGTTCCTGCAATATTCAGAGATTGGTGGAATGTAATGGTACATTTATCTAATACTCTTACAATTGGATTAATATTAAAGATATTTAAAGAATAAATATTGACTTCAGATCAGCCCACGCTGACGAAAACACGGTACATTTCATCTATGAAATGTGATACTTCTGCAATTTTTCCAGCAGTCATTGCACCAAAGTATAGTTCACATTCTCCAAGCCTTTATCTTTAAATTCTTGACATCATTTAATTCTCAACTAGGGATAGTCACAAGCGTTTTCATCACTTAAAGGATAGCAAAGTGCATTCCGGACACGGCTCGCCTCTACTGGCTCAACAAGTAAGCGCAAGCACGAGCATATTGTGGAGAAATGTATTGCCACACACACAAAAGCCTGTGCATGACTCACCGGTCATTTCTTCGTCACCCACTCATTAGTAACGTAACCTTCTCTCACTATTAGACGTGGCGAAGAAGCACTCCATCCACCCACACTACAAGCGATTGTTCCAATAAATATTCTTGGCTGGTCTTTGGTCTTCGTATGTAAGCGACAGGTGTCTAGCACTTAGCTGTGATGAGAGACGGGGAATAATACAGGTGCGGTTGTCAATTTTCAATTTAGCCCTTGTAGAGTGAAAACCTTGCACACATTTACCATTGTAAGTGGCAGTCGAGATGCCTGTAGGAAAATAAATATCTGACAAAGATTTCGTCTTTTGACTCGATGACCCGGGGTCAACCACTGGGAACCGATGCGTCTCATTGTAAACAATTCACTAAAAAGTTTAGAAAAATTTAGTTGGGGCTATTTCATCCGAGTGGTGGATTACATTTCAGCATTTCCAAATTCCATGTAAACGGAAATCACCCTGACCGTGTCTCCGCTCTTGTACTGCCATGGTACAACAGAAAGCACCATGACTGTGTCTCCGCTCTTGTACTGCCATGGTACAACAGAAAGCACCCTGACCGTGTCTCCGCTCTTGTACTGCCATGGTACTACAAGAACGGAGACACGGTCAGGGCGGACAGAGGCAAGTGATTAAGGACAGGAATGATTGATGGAGAGACTGAAGTAGGAATTATTATGCAATATGATGCCATGTGTGGCTTGGACCATCAAATCATGAACAATCAGGCGGTCCTCTATAGAATAACAGGTGGCACGGTGGGCCAAGCTGTCCCCGATGAACAGAACTTCACACCCAAGAGTCCAAATGCGAATGAGTATGTCTAGATGCCCATCGCATCCAAAACAGTCGACATTGTACATTAAACACAAGAATAACAGCACGACAGGAGCTGCCTGTCTTGTGGTCACGAGGCGGGTCTTGTGGTCACGAGGCGACTATCAACACTGTTGGGAGAAGTGCGCATGCGAGTCTAGCAACCAGCAACCATTACTTGAGTTGTGAAACAAACGATACCTGAAGCAGATATTCCACTTCTTAAAATCCTTGCCATTGTAGATGAAGTTGGACCGGTTTCGAATACCGAAGATTATACTGGTCAAATGAATTGGAGCAGATACACAGAAATAGAATAATAATTTTCATGACTTCGCGTATTGCTTAGCGGACAAACTTATAGGACATGCCATTAGGTCGTGAGACGGTCTCGCGGTGAACGTAACGCTTCTCCCGCTTCGCACACCCTTGTTACTTGCACGACCAGCAAACGCAGATTATCGCAAACACGTATGAACTGGAAGGTGAATATCACCAGTCTAGCTTCTCTCAAAGAATGGCTGATGATAAGCTAGGAATAAATTTTATACGTGAACAGGATAGGCAGAATATTTTTTTATTATCCAATTTCATGTAAACTCCTTGTAGACTGGAGCCATACTCGGTGAGAGTTTTGCTCGCCGTCCTAGCGTCAGGTGGCGGGGCTAAGCCAATGTAGGTGCAAATTACAGCCTCGGGCGTGTTTTGATCGGTTTGGCTCCTTTAGGACACGTCCGAGGGGACCGGTTAGCGACACATAATACGGGAGGGAGAGGGAGAGAAGAATGGAGGAGGTAGATGGGGACGGGAGGAAGGAGGTACGCGGCACAAACAAACCTTAACCAAGATTATTATATTGAAAGTAGAGATATGCATTGAGAAGGTGCGATAAATAGGATAGGACTACTTCCTGATGAAAATAGCAGCAAGAGGACGACCAATTTCTCGGTATAATATAATTCGAACAATAAAATATAACTGACACACTGTAAAGGAAGAGCCCTTGCGCCCTTTGAGTCAATCACCATCTCTACTTGAGCCGCGATAGCTTCGTGAACTTGAGCCTGCAGGGACCCTCTTCTCTCTCTGTCTTCCTACGCTATTATGGAAGCCAATATGCAATAAGGCATAACTTTTGTCCCTGCAAATAGAAAACCGGCCACTCAAATTGCTTTCAACCCTTGGATGGCTTTCATTGTTTTTGTTTTTGTTCCCCAGCTTAGTTTCCTCCTCTTATTACCAAGACAGCAATATGATGGCTTCCTGGGTCTGGACAAGGCCGACTACACGGGCGACGCCAACCAGAGCAATGTGATGTGGGCACTTGGGCCTTTCTTTTAGTAGTGCAGGTACTGTTCAAGCGTTACGGAAAAGAGGTCTCCTCTAATACTTTTGCTTGAAGAAACAAGGCTGCCAATTTTTTGTTGAGAGAAAAAAAAGAGTAGTGATTGAGGAACCAACGAACACTAAGAGTATTCGCTTCGGCTTCACTTCTTGTTGGACGAATTGGGCTCAAATGATTGCCTGCGCGAAACAACAATATAACTTTATTACACACAACTCCGTATTCTGCTCAAATGATTGCCTGCGCGCAACAACAATATAACTTTCTTACACACAACTCCCGTATTGTGCTCAAATGATTGCCAGCGCACAACAACAACATAACTTTCTTACACACAACTCCCGTATTGTGCTCAAATGATTGCCAGCGCACAACAACAATATAACTTTCTTACACACAACTCCCGTATTGTGCTCAAATGATTGCCAGCGCACAACAACAATACAACTTTCTTACACAACTCACGTATTGTGCTCAAATGATTGCCAGCGCACAACAAC
>SDVV010023239.1:0-12792 GCA_016164225.1 Gammarus roeselii | reverse complement strand
TATATTGCCGGTGAAGTCAGATATCCTCCATGAGTTGATCTATTAGCTAGAGTTCCATGTCCACACATGCACGCGCCTGCTCGCACATTTACTCGCACCCCGCGCATGCGCACACATCCCGCACATCAACTCGTCCAACGGCACACGTACATACGCACACGCACACCCGCACATTCAATCAAAAAATTGCTGTATGACACGCACACACGCACGTCCACTCGCACCCTCGCGAATGCACACGCGCACACGCACAAGCACACACACACACACCTGCATTCATACGCTTCCATACATGTTCACCGCATATCCATGCGCACGTCCGCACGTGCACACGCACTCCCTCTCGCATCCCTCGTGCACACGCACTCTCGCACATACAAAGGCACACCCGAACAAGTACAAACATACATCCACACACGCATACGCACTAACACACTAAAGCATGCACACACCCACACCTACACTCATACCCGTATATCCACTCCCTCACCCGCACATGCACACTCATACATCCACTTACACCCGTACATCCACTCGCACCAACGCTCATGTACACGCACATCCACTCATGTTCCTCGCATACACACGCGAGCCCGCGCATGTTCACGCTCCTCCTCACATCGTATCGTAACCCCGCGCATCACTCCCCCCCCCCGTGCATGCTCCAGCACGCCCATACCTCCACTCGCACCCCCGTGCATGTACACAAACACCCGTAGATCCACACGCACACCCGCACAAGCACACATCCACTTGTACCCCCGAGCATATACAGGCACAATCATTTGCACCCCGCACTCGCACATCCACTCGCACACACACTCATATCCTCTAACCCCACGCATACACAATTCCAATCAAATTCGCCCTTCCACGTGAGTACACTATCATACACACGCAGAGACATTCACCCATCTACGTGGGTACACGCAGACACATTCACTCATCTATTATTATTATTATTATTAAATCTTTTATTTCCGTCGTCAAGCAATGGGTTTTCAATACATAGGTCTAACACATCCAACTTATTTTCGTGGGTACACGATCATACTCACAACACTCGCACTCTCATAAGCGCCCATGTCGTCCTCCATCGGAGAACGACATGCGATGAAAAGAGTCCGCCTCCCACACACCATGACCTCCCCTCACCCACCGCCTCTGCCCGCCCCGTCCCCTCCCCTCCTCTTCGCCTCCTCCTCCGCCGCCGCTGCCTCCTCCGCCCCGTCCCCTCCCCTCCAGCCGCTCCATGCCACCGCCCAGGAGTGGCCGCTAAGCGAAGTCGGGCAATGCGACGTCGGGGGAAGCGAAATGGAGGGTAGCGTAGTCGGGCGGAGCGTAGTCGAGGGAGGGTCGTTGTCGCTAGCAAGGAAGACGAGCGAAGTGAAGTTGAGCGAAGCATAGTAGAGCGAAGCGAAGTCGGGAGAGGGGCGTTGTCGCTTGCCGGAAAGACAAGCGCAGTGAAATCTATCGAATGAAGGCCACCGGCTCCTGAAATGACAGTTTAAAATCACCCGAACAACTTGCTCATAATTCACGATGGGCAAAATCAGATGAGGGTGTGATGATGAAGGGTGGTCAACCTGGATCTGAATTGGATTTGATTTCCACCAGAGCCTCAACGTGAGTCCTAATAGGCTCCTCCGTGGGGCGCTACAGTCATGGATTCAGGTAAATTTGCACGGCCTCACGAGCGGAAATATTAGTCTTGTCAAGATAAACCAAGTAAATATTTCAATTGTGGCATATTAGCGTACTAGCGCGTACAAGAGAGTAAAGAGTTAACGCGTACCTTCGTAAATGTATTATCGCTGAGCGTAATAGGGTGGAGAGACCACCTCACTTGCACAGGTGTTTGGGGTTAGACAGCTTCGTATAGTCCGGTGGGTTTTTCGAAAGCGATAAGCTTTTTGCGGTAGGTTGGGTCAGTAAGTAGGCTTTGTAGGTTGCACGGGGAATTTATGAAAGCTCGTCGGGCTGCCGCTAGTGCGTTGCAATCCATCAGTAAGTGTTTCACGCTGATAGCCACTTGGTGGCAACAGGGGCGAGGTGGCGCGTTTGGTCCTTTGTCGACATCCTCAGGTGATTGTGAGTTATCCACGGGTGTCCCGTGCACAAGCGGTTGATGAACACTTGGTATTTTCTGTTGGTGAACTGTGTTTCCCAATTCTCAGACTGAGGGTTTAACTGAAAGCATTTTTTGTCCACTCAGTTTTCACATTTCATCCCATCGGGATGTTATATGGGTGTTGATGAAAAGGAACCAGTCCCGGTAATGAATTGCGAAAAATTATTATTGGTGAGTAGATGCCGGTTTAGCAAGCGAGTCCGTAAGTTCGTTTCCACTTATTCCCGCGAGTCCGGGGATCCAGCAAAATTCAACTGCCTAACCAGTCTCGGACATCACAAAGAGATCGTGCTGCATTTTACGTAGAACGTGATGTTCGTAGTGCAGTGTTTTAAGCTGGGTGAGGACACTCAGACTGTCTGAGAATACGATGAATTTGGGGAAGCGATCTGTTTTGGCAATAGAAATAGCTAGTTCGAGCGCGTGGAGCTCCGCAGAGAACACGAAGGCCTCTTGTAGGAGGGTGGCTGAGAGTGGGATGTCCCTGCACACAGCGGCGGCTCCCACTCCGTCCGCAGTTTTGGAGCCGTCAGTGTATATCTGGAGGTGCTCTAAATATTCTTCCTCAAGTAGTCTTAGGAATTCCTGCCGGCACGCGTTGGTTGGAGTAGTTGCTCTAGGGTTCACTTGCAGGTCTAAGTTGACCGGTGGCTGGTTGATCATCCATGTTGGTGTGTTAATTTGAAGAATTCGGTAGGAGAATGAAGGTTTAATAGCTCTACGATTGATTTTCAGAGAGGTCTGCAGGTTGTCCACATGTAGAGAAAACGGTGGTCATATGTTCTGTTTAGCCGCAAAAAGGCGCTCATCGGATATGTTGGTGATATGGCTGATTGCCGAGTTGTTGTTTAGACGTCTAGTCTTAAAACAGTATTGTAGCGAAAGTTTGTCTCGCCGGAGCGGAAGTGGAAGTTTTGTTAGCAAGCACGTTAAGGGATTTGATTAGGGTGGAGCGGAACGGGCCGGTTGTGATACGCAAAGCATTGTTTGCGATGGTCGAGAGTAGTTTTGGCTGCAGATCTGTAGACAACGCCTCCACAGTCCATGCGTGATCGTATTATTGCTCTGAACAACGTCATTCCGGTGTCCATGTCGGCACCGAACTCCAAGGATGTTACCGATTGGATAAGTCACGTCGACTTTTCGCAGCGAGTCACCAGGGCTGCGATGTGTGGTCGCCACGTGAGTTTGGGGTCCCACACAAGACCCAGGAATTTTATCGTTTCTTCGTATATTCGAGGGGTGATGTGCAGCGTTAGGGCTGGTTTCAGGTGTAAGCCGGGCACAAGGGTACAGTGCATGCTTTTAGTTTTAGAGGGCGAGAGTTGGAGAGTACGGGTTCCCTGGCCTCTATCCTCTTCATCAGCTCATCCAGTCGGGTAGTCATAGTTGCACAAGGTTCTCGAGTTTAGTGATGCGTTCACAGACTTCACTGGAGGGCGCCGAGCAGTCCTCAGTCTCCAGCTCGCCCATAGTGTTCTGCATTCCGATTACAATCGCGCCCCACTTCGAGAAACGTTCATTTGTGTCGGCGACTACGACCTGAGTCAGGCCACCTGTCAATGAGGAACTTCTGAGGGACTCGTTATTCTTTCTCGCAGACTGGTTTGAGTGCGACGCTCTGTAGGGGCCGTCAGCCCCTCTCCGATAGGGCATGGTCTTGCCCATTGTTTGATCCCCGGCTTCTACCCGGGGTTCTGGGTAATGTCGGGGGTGGCTTCTTTACGTTTAGCTCTATTGTAAATACGAATATATTCACTAACTTAATCCCTAAATTTACTCCTAAAATTAATCTCATTCTAAATATTTTTGTTAATATTTTTTGTTTATATAAAAAAAAAATGAAATCTTTTTTTTTTCCAATTTCAATTAGTTTCTTTGTGCACCAAGGCGGGGGGGGGGGGGGTGTAGCTACTAATCTTTTTCTCAAAATATATTTACACAGAAAGACAAATAAAATTTGGTGGTTAACGAGAATACTGCGGGGAAGGCGAGTGATAATAACCAGATATTGCTCTCGTTCTAAAGAGATGATAGTCAATCTCTCCAATTAAGTTAAAAACTTAACCTTTACGAGACGATATTCGGTCTCTGAGCAATATTCGGCTTAGAGCAATGACCGGTTCTTATTTTGAAACAGCAAAAAAAAATAAGCTCTTACACCCTGGAAACTTGCAGACTTTTTAGCTTAGACGCGAAGAACAGTGTGCGATGGTGTTTTCAAACTCGCTAGTCACTCATTGGTTACAATACTGTCTCTGCGCAAAGCTGTATCTGTAAATAGAAAGCAAACAACACCAAGTACAATCAATACACATAGCGTATTCATGTTATTTATACAATCCTTTAATAATATAGAATTCGTCGACACTATTACCCACAAATGGAGAAGAAATCACGATAAAAAGACATTCAAAATTACACGTAAACACAGTCCCCAGTTCCATAAATAATACATGGCAGGTTAAGCAAGATTTAGTTATAAAGAGACAAGACTGATGTAGTTCAGTCTGATTAAAATATTATTCCCATTGATTACCAGGTTACAAGGTACGTACGGAATTTAAAAAAAATTGTACGATTATATCACAAGATTTATGTATAAACATATTCGAACAATAATTTATAACACTCAATAGTAATGCCAACATTACACATCAGTGGGATAGAAGACAGAGTTCAGAAAATATATATAACGAGTTGAAGTCGTCACATCACAATAATATATATGATTATCACGAGACAATGTGATCACACAGTCACACTGGAATGATTAAGAAACACGGTTCATCTAAATTTTCCATTAAGTTACGGAGAAGCTGCAATAAAAAAAGAGTTCATTACGATTAATGTTAATAACCAGAAAAATAGCAGGCGTGAACAATATCGTTTCAAAGTTTGTTCAGAAATGTAATCTAAAATTATAACGATTCAATTTATTATCATGTTGGAAAGAAAGCACGGGATTAACAAAATAGATACAAAATAAAATCCTAAATAGCAACATATTCAAACAATTTTAAATACTCAAAAGATATGTTTGCCATAAACCATAGCTGGGTAACAGAGCTAAGAAAAAAAATAAACTAGTTTGATTTCAGAAAGGATATTATATACGATTATCATGTAAATGATGACCAGGGATCTGATCACAATATTACACTGGAAGTATTAAGAAAACAAGGTATATCCAAATTAACGTTTAGGAAATGGGAAACTGCAATAAAAAGAGGACATTTTGATTAAGGTTGATAACCAGATTAATACCAGGCATGATTAATATAATTTCACGTGTGCTGAGGAATTTCCTCTAAAAAATATTGATTAAATTGATTATGTTGTTGGAAGGAAAGGACGGGATTAGTTTAATACGAAGTAATAAACTAAACATTTAATACTCAAAACTAATGCTTGCAATACATCAGAGGAGGGTATCATACGGAGTACAGAAAACAATATAACAAGTTTGACAAGTCAGATAACAAAACCATGTATGATTAGCGCGACACAATATATTATCACAGGATTACACTGAAAGAATAATGAAACAACACAATTCCAAATTTTCGTTAAGTAAAGGAGCAATGAAAAGAGAACATTAGGTTTACGGATGATAAACAGATTAATACCAGGCATTATTATAAATTAAACGAATACGAAGGAATTGCATTAGGAAGAATACAATTGCTTATACCGATTATAATGTTTGAAGGAATGCACGGGATTACTTAAATAGATACAAAATAGAATAGTAAAAGCAACATATTCAAACATTATTTGATACACAAATGTGATGCTTCAAATACACCAGAGGAGGGTAGCAGCCCGAGTACAGAAAACAATAAAACGAGTTTGACACGTCAGATAATTAAACTCCATATGATTATCATGACAATGTTATCACCAAATTACACTGGAAGGATAATGAAACAAAGCAATAACAATTTTTCGTAGGGTTAAGAGTGAGCTGCAATGACAAAAGAACGTTAGGATAAATGCTTACCAGCAGAAAACCAACAGGTATGATTGATAATGTTCATTAATCGTGTTAGAAATTTCGTCAATCAAAAAAGAGTTTCACTAATCGTCATGTTGTTTGAGGAATATCGGATGTAGCAATTTAAAAGCAAGATAAATTACAATATCTAAAATGATTTTCAGCAAAAAAAAAAATCACGAGTTAGACGCCTCACAACATCAAGCTGGAAGGATAAAAAATATATATACAATTTTTCTAAAATTAAGTAGTAATAGGTTTGTTCGGTTTTCCATCGGAGTCCCAACGCGAAGTTCATGCAGACTCCCCCGTAGGGCAATTGAAGAGTGGCTAGGTGCAGCGTAGATTCTGAGTAAGTTCATCGTAGATTCCGAGTAAGTTCATCGTAGATTCCGAGACGATTAAACGTAGATTCCGAGTAGGTTTAACGTAGGTTCCGAGTAGGTTTAACGTAGATACAGAGTAGGTATTACGCAGATACCGTGTAGGTTTAACGTAGGTTCCGAGTAAGTTTAACGTGGATACAGAGTAGGTTTAGCGTAGATACCGATTAGGTTAAACGTAGTAGGAGCAGTAGCCGCTTCCGCGCTCACCGGAGCCCCAACGCAAAGTCGTCGCTCGCCACCCTGCAGGGCCACTGAGCGCGTCTCTATGATACCGAAGATCCAGTGTATGAAGGGCAGTCTCGTCACGCAAGCGTACGCGTCGGTCAAGTAGGGATCAGTGGTCGCGGCTCGGATGGTGCGGTCCCTCCCCCCACTGGGGGCCGGTGCGGGGCTCCAACTCTGGTATCACTGTTGTGGGACCTGATAGGCATACCCATGCTGCCCAAAACTTCGTAAGATTAAGGGAGAGATGCCATGCAAAGATTACGATAAAGGTTGATAACCAGAAATGTACAAGGCGTTTTTATAAATCCAGTCAACTTCCATTAAATGGGTGTCAAGTAATTTGATCGTTTAAAGAATTGATTCAAATAAGTATCGTGTTGTGGGGCATGCACGACATTATATGCACGACATCAATTACAGGCACGATAGCACACTCCGACCAGTTTGACATAAACAAAAGTTATGTTCCCAACTCAACGGACTAAGGAAAAAAACAGTTCAGCAACATCCTAGACAAATAAAGGACCCGGAAACATAAAACCAGGGTAGTGGTACCTGACGTGTTTGCTCAAAACCAAACTAACGCAATAAGAAATAGATGTAACACATACATATCAGCGAACTCACAACAAGGAATTCAGTAATTTGAATTTAAATGAGGATTAATCAAAAACTAATTTGTCGCGTAGATAACGCATGTGGTAGTTATACTTCGAACCGATAGCTCAGAAACAATTGCGGAATTTTCGAAAAGATGAAGGAAGGGCGGCTCTGTGAGGCCGAGGCTCGGCTGCCAATTAGACCAAGTGGCATGGCATGAACGAAAGTTGTGGTATTCAATGATCAAATTTATTTTTAAGTTCAACTCACTGAGACGCAAGGCGCAGTCAAGTAAATACACAAACCTTAGCATTTTTCGTTCCGACGTCACATGGGTGAGTGAAAGTGACTAATTGAATGAGCAGATAAACGATACTAATTGAAATTCGCTTGCTGCTTCTATTATGGGTCGACTCCACCCACAAACATGATGTTGCAGCAGAAATGCCCACTCCTGAATTTGCAGGGGCTTTAACTACACCCAGGACGGGTAACCTGGATCGTGTTTCCCAGCTGTGGCGTCACGTTGTTAGCGAGTGGAAGCCACCAAAAGGAAGCGTATTTCCATAAATTTATTTGTACGCTTCACAACAAAAATATTAAGGTTTGTGTATTTATTTAATTCGCATTGCCTTGCTTGCGTCTCTGCGAGTTAAAATGGATGAAAAATCTGAAGTTTAGAAACCACGATGATTGGTTTCAGAGATCAGCCAATAGAAATCCAGCAATTTGACAGGTGGCAAAAGTCAATAAGGATCCAGCGGTTCGAAAATTATATCAAATTTTTAAATATTCTGAATCTATTATTAATTCGCGGCCAACGAATGAAGCGATTAGTTGAATGAATGACAAGAATAAAAATGTGTATAAATTCAGATTATTTTTTCAGTCATTAGCATTGGCCGTATTTCTGCATCCTATCTACCGACATCACAGTAGCGAGTGAAAACAGCTAAAAAGATAATTGAATTAGGAATTCTCATGAACATTGAATGGTGGGATGATTTTTTTTATCATTTTCATTGGATATTATCAGTTAAAAGTGTACGGTCGCAGCTGCATACGTTAGAACTTGCTACTCTCATCAACATTCGTGACCTTGTAAATGGGTAATATGTTAAGAACAAAATGAAATCGGGAAAAAAAATCAAGTCTAATGCAATCCACGTATTGCTTCTTTCTTTGGTCATTGATGAGAATAGGTGGCTTCGCCTTAGTACAGAGATTAGTTCGACGTAACAAAAACGCTCTCAAGGATGGAGATTTTGAATTTCAAATCAATAGTAACCAATAAGCATTATCTGTTTGAATCTGAGCCGTGACATAATAACACAATGACGTACGCCTGGCCAATCCGAGCACAGGATTTCAAAACATTCACCCAAAAATTAAACCACCGTCAAGTACATCGACTGACCAATTTAGACCAAGCCATGTAGGTTTTTGAGGAGCATGGCTGGAGTTACGCCGAGAGACCGGACCACCAACGACGTGGTTCGAATCAGAACGGGGATGGTGAAGAAGTTGGAGGGCACATGGTAAGGATGGGTGAAGGAAGATTGGTAAAAAGAGTGATAAATGCGGAGGCGAGTGGTCGCAGGCCTAGAGGTAGACCGAAGTTTGGGATGATGGATGGTTTAAAGAAGAGACTTGAATTTGGAATTAGCGAGAGTGCGTGCAATGAACAGGCGTGAGTGGAGAATGGTTGTGAATGGGTGATTTTTGACGCTACTTTGATGTGCTTTCCCACCCTTGACATCACGTTGTCAGGATGGTGATGGGTAGGGGGGGCCCGGCCATCATGATGCGGCGGGGGTAAACCAGTGAGAGCTGTCTGGCCCTTCTGCTGACAACGGATCCTCGGACCGCCCTCGTGACCCAGAGTGTGTGCTGCGTGGTTACCGGCCGGACCCTTTCGAACAAAAGGGCTAATCTGTGTGAGGTGCGCCTTGCCGTCGGCCACCCCATTTCTGGGGGATGCGGCCTAGTGTCTGTAGCTTCTCTTATTGGTCGCATTCACTCAGAGCTGTGCGCCACAACAGAAAAGCTCTTGCTTTCGGTGGTCTTGGCCTTGGTGGCCCGAGAGAGAATATTGGATAAGCCAGTTTGTATTTGATATAAATGTCTAAATTCAACCAATCTCGTCCATGGAAATGAGGTACAAATCAAATTAATATCGTCCAATCACAATTCTCGATTTAAATATATATGACGTCGCAAAAACAGACAAGGGGCAGGTTTGAACATTTCTGTTGTGATTTCACATTTGCTGTTCAAGTGGATGCCACCAATCAGAGACGCAAGCGTGCCATTACTTGCGCAGGTACGCAAGAAGATGCGCGGGTGTATGTGCGCATGCACTGGTGTTCTTCGACATGCGTGTGGGTGCAATCGGGTTTGCGTGTGCAAGTGTGCTTGCGCTCGGCGAGTGTTCAAGTGCGTGTGGATTTGCGTGCTTATCCACGGGTGTGCGTGTATATGCACGGTGCGCGTGCATACGCACGGGTGCGCGTGTTTATGCACGGGTGCGCATGTATATGCATGGATGCGTGTGTATATGCACGGGTGCGCGTGTGTATGCCCGTGTATATGCATGGGTGCGCGTGTATATGCACGGGTGCGCATGTATATGCACGGGTGCGCGTGTATATGCACGGGTGCGCGTGTATTTGCACAGATGCGCGTGTATATGCACGATGCGCGTGTATATGCACGGGTGCGCGTGTATATGCACGGGTGCGCGTGTATATGCACGGGTGCACGTGTATATGCACGGGCGCGCGTGTATATGCACAGGTGCGTGTGTATATGCACGAGTGCGCGTGTGCATGGTACGAATGCATATGTAGATATGCGTGTGAAAAATGGGATACAATCTTAATCTTCACATGAGCCGATTCAGATTTCTGAATTATTTAATGCATGGTTCTGCCTGGGCGTCGTAGTTTCTTGTATACTGCGCGGTAAGCTGAACAGAACCCACTAATTACTCAAGTGTATGACATTTATGACGAAAGGTTGTAACTTATATAGGATATCTGTTGTCGACAGATCGTTAATTGAAAGCACACACAGACGGAAGATTTGTTACGAATTGATTTTTCTCTGATGATTCCTGATACCTTCTTTATGATTCATTTCACCGGATACCTGACGCCAGCAGAGAAAAACCTATAATATTTCCGTACCCAGTGATCTTCACCGTGGGCCCCCGAGATCCAAATGATAAGCATTTTGTATTTGAAGGTTTCTCAGCGAGTCAATCGTGTCAAGTAAAATCAAACGGACAAATTATTTGTAAAAATGTACCTCTGCGTGCATGCAAGAAACGTGACTTTCCTACGTCTCCTGGGCTCCACCAATCATATGTGCAGATCGTATCTGCCCCTCCAGTACGTGAACTGAACAATAGTTAACTCGCATCTCGATCAGTGCTCCATACAGAAAGAATTTGTCAAGCGTGGTTCTAAATTTATCGTATCTCCTTTGCCTGAATCTTCCTGCAGCCGCTAAGCTGTTGTTAGTTCCCTCTTTATACATGCGCTTGCATTCATGTCTAGAGGGACAGTGCACCGAAAGGGACTTATCTTAATATGATCCTTGATACGAACGCCGCCAAAGCATTAGGAATGGTGTTTTGACTGCCTTTGCAGCTGATAAGGCTCATGATAGCTTTTATTGTCATGAGATCCTGGCCGCTATCTCTACATATGCTTACTGCCAGCGATGGGGGCTTGTAAGATGTGCCTGAGTGTCTTTATATCCAATGGAATTTTCTCTTCTTGTGCTTGTAACGGAACAAATACCGATCGAAGATGTTGGAAAGTATGAGAATGATGGTTGTAAGAAATGAACGCGTCACTGATGTGGACATCATTCTCGGCTTTGAATTATTCATTTATATGCAAATCAGTCACCCCATGGATGCCATGAACAATAAATCTAGAAATCCCTCTCATCGAATTTTTACTTGGGCAAGCAGTCATAAAAAGCTCTAACACAACTTATTTTTTGTGAATGTATTTGGAGACGAACGTTGGGCGAAAGTGTTGGACACATTTTCTCTGTTCTAAGGTGATCTTTAAAATTATTAGGAAATGTTCATTTGAGATAACCGAGATACATTCCAGTTAAAGTACATTACCAGTACCTCCTTTCATTTCAAATAAATTCAGGAATCATAACCTTTCATACGGTTAATAAAAATATAAACTCTCCTCTTGGACGATCCCCACCACAACCATCCCTTTCTCAACGATACGCTCAAGGGGAGGGGGGAAACACATCAAGGCGCCGTCAAAACTCATACATTCACAACCATTCTTCATTGAACCCTATCCATTGCCTGCTCTCTCGTTACCTCCACACTTATAAATCTCCCTCCTAAAGCCTGTTCACGCCATCCATCTACTCAAACTTCGGTCGACCTATAGGCCTACGTTCACTCACCTCATGAATGGATATGAGTCGTGGACGTGAGTCCTGAGTTCAGAATATTTTTTTTGATATCACACTTTGGTACTCGTTCCGCTTGGTATTAGCAAAAACAATAAACTACATCAAGACGCACAGACATGGAGGGGGATCCAGGGGGATCAGATATTTTTAAGCGCCCTCTGGTAGATGAAAATGAAGCTGATACCAAATTATCTGTTTGGTGTCTATTAGAATTTGCTACCTTATTAAATCTCAAAATATCAGTGAATGGAAGTATAGCGTTGCATCAGGACTACGAATATATGCTAGGTAAGATTAGCATCAGCTCAATTCTGTAGCTGGTGCTGCCACCTGGTGGACTAATTTGAACCGAAGGACGAACAGACAATAATTGCTCTGGCGAGAGCCTGTGTGCCTCGGGGTAGAATTTGTATTTTCCATTAAAGTCGGTACACCAGTTTAACATAATTTTATACTTCAGTTAGTAACCAGTATACCTTTCGAGTGCAGAGTAATGCGGCCTTGCAATCACAAAACTGATATAATTTCAATGTTCAGTGAAAGAGGTTTATTTTGTTCCTACGATCCGAATAATTAAGAGCCAAGTGTGATAGGTGCTCCTAAACCGAAATTTCCATCATCCAATCACTCATAAAATTTAAAAACACTTTATGTCCAACTTGATGTGTTTTCAAAACCGAATAAAAATCCAACTCCTTCTCCCGGATCAATATCAATATTCCATCTTCCAACCTAATTCTTGCTCCTGCAACCAATACTAAAGCCATTGAATAGTCCCTCTAAGGTATTCCCCATCATGTAGAACATTCCTAATACTACCATTCCCTGCTTCCTTCACCCCCTCCTTCATCTCGTTCCAGAGCTCGTTGGCCTTCACCCCCTCCTTCATCTCGTTCCAGAGCTCGTTGGCCTTCACCCCCTCCTTCATCTCGTTCCAGAGCTCGTTGGCCTTCACCCCCTCCTTCATCTTGTTCCAGAGCTCGTTGGCCTTCACC
>SDVV010023238.1:0-12792 GCA_016164225.1 Gammarus roeselii | reverse complement strand
TAATTAGGGTACTTTTTGGGCAAGTTCACGGCTATGGCGCCTGTCAATTAGTCATGCGTGTAAGTATTGAATTTCGAAGTTGGGGTGAAGTTACGACTCAACTTCCTTATGATGAAGTTAGTCTATCTGTTGGCAGAACATCTCGGATGCTCTCAAGACTGCGTGAAAGAATGATAATGGTGCCCACATTATTTGCTAACACGTGATTCACAAGAAGAAACGCTGTTCTAGTGAATCACGTGTTACGCCCGACTCCAAATCCCCAGCTGGTTTACCTCGGCATTGTTACATCGAGCGCAGGTCTTATATTGCACCAGCTCTATCGAATTGCCTTCCCGTAACATAATTAATGACGATGAAACATGCTGGTTTCATCGTCATTATTTCGGTAGAAGGGATTTGGTAAAGCACAATTTTTATGACACATATTCGAAGACGAGCGTATCAATTTATTAGTCACATAACCGACTTCAACTATTCCTCCCCAGCCTGCGCTGGCAGCTTTTTTCACCCACGGCGATTATGGAGTGTCCCTACGCGATTACGACACCGGTAAGAATGGTCACCCGGGGTCAAGACGTTTTGAGCATGCGACCTGCTAACATCATAGCCTGTTGTGAGGGAAAGCATACACGCTACCCATTCGGCCACCGACAACTGTCGCCTACACTTCAGCTCCTGCTGCTGTGATAGTACCATCTGTGACGGGGGGTCGTAGCCTCAGATGACACCATCTCTACACGAAGTATCGACGAGGCTGTCTATCAGAACGATGATTACACTATATGACTGCCAATTTGATGGAAGGTCCTTTGTAAATTGAAATTACCTGATATATCAATCCATTTACTCACAATTTATGAAATGTTTCATTGTATAATACTTTTCCGACCGGTATCCTGTTACTGATGGGCTCAGAAATATTGGAGTAATATTGTACTCATAAGAAAGGCGAAGGAGATCTAGCAACATCTTTGCCAACAAATATTAAATAATATTGTACCATAAATATAAGGTGATGGAGATCTAGCAACATCGTTGTCAACAAATATTAAATAATATTGTACCTTAAATATAAGGTATGGGAGATCTAGCAACATCGTTGTCAACAAATATTAAATAATATTGTACCTTAAGTATAAGGTGAGGGAGATCTAGCAACATCGTTGTCAACAAATATTAAATAATATTGTACATCAAATATAAGGTGGTGAGATCCAGTAACATCGTTGACAATAAACGTCAATTTGTATAAGATACGAACTACGAGCTATCAAACTCAATAGCAGAACATCAAACGTCATTATGTAAGTATGTAGCTGCATTGGACTAGTCCATGCTTGTTTTGGATGACCTGGTAATCCAGACGAATGTTTGAAAGAATACCGCCTACTACGGCTTCAGAGGCTAATTAAGTCAGGCTTTGATCAGAGGTGGAAGCCGGTAACTGATCTGTATTTTTTTTTGTGGAGCAAAGGGTATCCTTGTTGATTGGCAGATTGAATCAATGAGTCTCCGAGATCCGAATTGAAGTATGGCTACTTCGTACTTATGTATCTGTTTGTGTTGCGATTGTCATATATGTAGATGCACTTATATGATTTAGATGTTCCACATAGTAGTCTATTTCCTCATATTAATCAGCATGACAAACATGGTCTGTCAGTAGCAAATTTCACGATTCTAAAGAGAACCGAAACATTACTGGTTTAAACAACTAAAACGACCCCACAAACAAAGTCATCTCTGTTTTTGACTGATCACAGAGCTGTGGAAAGTATATTCATATCCCCACTGTTGTTACATACATAATTCAAACTAAAAAATACTATTAAATGATAAATGCTTTCTATGAATTTCTGCGGGTAAAATAATTGTTCATCGAGAAGGCCGCCAGCAGAAAATGTAACTCTATTCTGATATTATAAAATATCGCTAATTTGTGTTATTTTCGGTTAGTTTTTATTAAGGTCAAATGATGTGTGTTATTTGAAGCAAGCTGCATCGAGAATGCGTGTGGATGTACAATTTTTTTTTCAAGATGCTCAAAAATTGATCAAAAAATTGATTTTAAAATATTAATTTCATATCCGTTAAATTGTATGGGTTTAATCTCGATTGAAAGCTCACTTATAGGGTTTGTAAATTCCACTATTTTCCACTATCACACAGTCATCATGGGCAACCAGCATGATGTTAACACCACTCTGTAGGACGCGGACAAAAATGCCCGTCATTATTGATATAAGGATTATAAAGTTACCGGTCGTCCTCAGGACACCCTGTGTGCAACTTCCTTCAGTTGCTCGTAGGCCGACATAGGCTGTATAGTGATTCCCTTTCGGCAAATATGTATCATACAGTAATTTTTGGGCCATCATAATTAAATTAAAATTACGCTATTAACGTGTGCTTTTGATTTTCAAGATTTATTATTCGTATGGCCCACAAACTCTCAGCGCACCCTGCTGGTTGTTAGTTAGGGTGAGGGTACGAACTCTCGGCGCGACCTGTAGGCTAGGTAAGGTGAGGTACGAACTCTCGGCGCGACCTGTAGGCTAGGTAAGGTGAGGCTACGAACTCTCGGCGCGACCTGTAGGCTAGGTAAGGTGAGGGTACGAACTCTCGGCGCGACCTGTAGGCTAGGTAAGGTGATGGTACGAACACTCAGCGCGACCTGTAGGCCAGGTAAGGTGAGGGTACGAACTCTCGGCGCGACCTGTAGGCTATATAAAGTGATGGTACGAACACTCAGCGCGACCTGTAGGCTAGGTAAGGTGATGGTACGAACTCTCGGCGCGACCTGTAGACTAGGCAAGGTGATGGTACGAACTCTCGGAGCGACCTGTAGGCTTGGTAAGGTGAGGGTACGAACTCTTGGTGCGACCTGTAGGTTAGGTAAGGCTAGGGTACGAGCTGTCGGCGCACCCTGGTGAGGGTACGAAGATGATATGGGCAGCATAGTCAACGATTGCGTATATGTTAAGCTCTATGTATGATAATCTTTATACGATAGTCTGTCTATACATGATAGTCTAAATATGATGCTCTATACGTGATAGTCTAAAAATGGTAGACTATAAATAACAGTTTTCATATAATACTCTATAGACGATAGTCTATTAATGATGATCATATAACGAATAGTTCAGCGGGCGTATGTTATTCTTATTTGTACACATATTGACAAGTTATCGTTTCTTCCATAAAGAGTATCCCAAGTTATAAACTATGTTAAGCTGTTTGTGTAAAATAGTACCGTGCTGCAATAATACCGTGCTGTAGCAACATTGGATGGGCTTGATACAAAAACTAAGACAATTGCAGCATTAGAGTCCTTTGATCGTTAACAAATGTAAATATTGATATGTAGCTTCCATTCTTCCTTATTAAATTTTCTGTTCATTGCTTCCCTGATATTAGACGTTCTTCTATAGTAGCGGTCACCAAACATAAGCGTTTTCCCATTAGTAGCGGTTACCGAACATGAGCTTTTATCCTTTCAGTAGCGATCACTGATCATGAGCGTTTTCGATTCAGTAGTGGCCACGGAAAATAAGAGTTTCAGCAGGAGGTTGTAGGTTTGCGCCTACCTGACCCCGAGTGAGACATTCTGGCCGGTCTCTTAAATGGTTGAAGGCCATCCCATAAACGCCGTTGGTAAAAAGAAGCTATCAGGTGGCATGTATGCTGCAGCCCCGCTATACAAGCGAAAAGTCTCCAAATCAGTGCCTCCTCACCATCCGCACATTAATAGCTCCCCATCAGTGCCTCCTCATCACTCTTATACCAACAACTACCAATCAGTGTCTCCTCACAACCCTTATACCAACAGGTACCAATCAGCGCCTCCTCATCACCCCTATACCAACAACTATCAGCCAGCGCCGTCTCACCACCCGTACACCAACAACCATCAATCAGCGCCTTCTCATCACCCCTATAACAGCAACTACCAATCGAGCGACTCTCATGTCACAAACGTCGAAGTCGGCGAACCACTGGGAACCTGCGACCACAACTCTTTAAAGTTTTTGACAGATCTCGAGTTGAAAACGCAACAAAACGTGAAAAAGTCCTTTACTTCATATAAGCTAATTTTGATGACTTGAGAGTCAATGGCGTCAGCAGATATAACCCTCGGACAAGATGTCAACCAATCGCTTAACAATTTCTTGACTGCACTTAAAAATATCGAATATGAGCATATTCCGAGCAAAAACAGGCGAACAGCAGCCAATCAGCCTAAGTACTGGAAAGGAGAATTGCAGCGTCTTCAGTCACGCAAGGAAGCAAAGAACTCGATAAAACAGAAACATCCACATGACGACATAGCCGAAGATGAATTCAAAATCAGCAGAAAAGATCTAAAGAGGGTCCAGAAATGTAAGAAGAAGGATGATGTAAATGAAATTGCCGCCAATGCTACAACTAATCCGAAACAATTTTATAATTATTTTTTCTAGTAAAAAAAGTTTCATATCTTTAATTCGTCCTCTCGAGAACGATGTTGATCAACTAGAAACGGACGACACAAAATGTATGTCGCACTCAATGAAGACTTTTGTTCTGTTTTTACGTCAGAGAATCAAGATAATCCTAATCCTGAGTATATCATTGCGGAAAGACGAATTGAAGCCATCAGTACAGTGAACTTTTCACCTGCCGAAGTTATTAAATATATAGATAAACTGAAAGTCGCCAAATTTCCAGGTCCAGACCAAGTTCATCCCAGAATTCTGAAAGAGACTAGAAACGAAATCAAACATTTTCACCCAATCTGTCACAAATGGCACCTGCCCTCCTAAATGGAAAGAAGCCAATATTACCCCTTTCTTGAAGCGGGGGACAAAAAGGGTTCCGGCAATTACCGTTAAATTAGTCTCACCTCAGTTATTGGCAAATTGATGGAAAGTTTGATAACGGATAAAATTACAGAATTTTTAGAAGCAAACAAACTGATTGGTGACTCTCAGCATGGCTTTAGACACAACCGTTCCTGTCACAGCATCATTATTCGAGGCGAGCTTAACAACTGGTTGAAATGTTGGCTTACGGACAGATAGCAGCGAGTTGTACTTAACGGAGCTTCCTCCCACTGGGGTAACGTCACAAGCGGCGTGCCTCAAGGACCCATGTTAGGTCCAGTTCTATTTACAATATGCATTAACGATCTCGATAGCAACGTACTCTCAAATATAGCAAGTTTGCAGACGACACTAAGATAAGAGGAAGAGTACAAACTGAACTAGAGTGTCAGCAGATCCAACTAGACTTTAACAGAGTTTTGATTGGTCAGAAAAAAGTGACAAATAAAATTTAATGTACACAAATGTAAAGTTATGCACATAGGTCCTCGTAACCTCAAATACGAATATTCAATGTCTGGAAAGAAACTCAGTCCTGTTACCGAAGAGAGAGATTTAGGTGTCATCATTACTAACGACTTAAAAAGTAGCAAGAAATGTTACGATGCCGCCAAAAAGGCAACAAAATGCTAGGTATGATATCCCGCACTATCTCGTACATAAAACAAAGACAGTATGGTCAAGTAAAACAATGCATTTGCTAGACCGCATTTCGAGTATTCCGTTAAATTTTGGTCTCGATATATTAGAAATGACGTTAGTAAATTAGAGAAGGTTCAACGCAGAGCTACCAAACTCCTCCCTTTGCTGCGGAATAAATCGTATGAAGACAGGCTACGTGAACCCAATCTTTATTCGCTAGAGAAACGAAGAGTCATAGGTGACATGATTGAAGTGTCAGTCCGTTCGCTAAATTCGAACGGACTGACTAGGAACAATAGATAAAAATCGTTGAAAAGCGTTTCTCACTCTACATCACGCTCAATTTTTTCACGTATAGAGTTGTCGACGAATGGAACAAACTTCCAGCGGAGGTTGTAAACAGCAATACGAACGAAACGTTCAAGTCTCGGCTCGATAAGTTCTACACAAATCGCCGATAAACAGCTAACCCCTTCCCTTTCTTGATGTTATAACAGCAGAAATGGCACATGAAGCTCTCCTAGACGTTCTACTTCAGAACTTGCTATCTTGCTATCAAAAGGCAACCTAGTTTGTGCCAATAGGCCTGTTGTTGTCATTCTACACTTGTTAACACTTGTAAACAATCAGTGCCTCCTCACCATCCCTATACCAAAAACTACCAAACAGCGATTCATCACCACCCCTATACCAACAACTACCAATCAGCGACTCTTCACCATCGCACACCAACAGCTACCCATCAGTGCCTCTTCATCACCCCTAAATCAACAACTACCAATCATAGTCATCTCACCACTTACACACCAACAGCTCCCAGTCAGCGGCTCCTCATCATCCACACACTGATAGTTCCCATCCAGTGCCCCTAAACCGTCATTTCACCTACAGCTTCTTATCAGCGCTTCCTCATCACACCAACGACAACAACTTCAGAACAGAAATCCCTCATCAACTAAACACGAACATAAACAGCTACCAGAAGGCGCCTCCTCACAATACTTACACCAGCAGCTTCCCATCGGTGTCTCTTATTTACCTACACGTCAACAACTCCAAATCAGTGACCCCTCATCATCCCAACACAAACAGCTCCCAGTCAGCGCCTCCTAACTATACTCACACCAGCAGCTTCCAATCAGCGCCTCCACATCACACAAAAGCCAACAACTCCAAAATAGCGATTCTTCATCATCCCAACACAATCATCTCACAGTCAGTACCTCTTTACCATACTCACACCAGTAGCTTCCAATCAGCGCCTCCTTATCATCATCCCCTCACCAACCACTTTTAATCCGCGCCTCACAATCAGAATCCCCTCATCATCTTTGCCCCACCAAAAGCTCCAATCGACGCCCAATCATCATCCTAAGACCAACAGTTCTCATTTGGCGACCAACCATCATCCCCATAAAAACAACAGCCACCCACAAACCAGCAGGGATACAGGATATAAAAATCCACGTACACACAACCAATAAAATCACTTACTACTAAATGACCTGAAACTACAATTAATGTCCAACCCCACAGATGACCATTGCCTAATACACGCTCTCAGCCAATCATGGAAATACCAAATTGGATATAGTTTCAAACAAGACATTGTCTCGTTACTTAGCGTCTCATGGAAGGAGGCAGACACAAACATGGACTTCTATTCGGATTTCCTCCCAAAAAACAATTACGAAGACGCCTATCGGATATATAAGGAAGCGTATTTCTACAACAGGAACTTCAATCAACCCATGGGAGACTTGATCCCCACAATGCTGAGCAATGCTCTGGGACATCAGATTTACATTGTTTAGGAAGACGGCTCCGCCAATACAACGATAAGGTCCATCAAGCCACACTTATATAACAACCAGTCAGGTACCATGGTATTCATTCACCTAAAGGACAGTCATTACAGTGCACTTGTCCTCATGCAGAAACTCTTCAAGTCCTCCAATACAAATAGAACACCAAATGGTAGTAACTTCTGCTCCAACAAATTCACCGCCCTGTATGATGCGCCTGACACCTGTATCTACGCAGAGGACGAGCAGGGCAGCGTTCCCTACAGCCAGGACTTCATTACAGGCAGCAACGTGGTCACCGACAAAAGAAACATAGATTGCAGCAATAGTCACCACCGTAGGGCACCCGAGCACATGCGACTAGACGGCTCTCGCACCCTTTGTAAAGCAGACAACGAGGTTAGCAAGACCCAGTTAAAAGACAAAGACCACAAACGAATAGAACACATAAATGTTAGAAGTCTCTTGTCTTAGATAGACCAGATCAAACTAATGTTGACTGATGAAGATGTTGATATACTCTGTCTCAATGAGACATGGCTGGTATCAAACACGGATAGCAATTTTATTCAGATAGATGGGTACAAACTGTTCAGAAATGACCAAGGTAAAAGAGGAGGCGGCACCTACATCTACGCTAAAAATGAGTGTACATGACATGTTTAGACATTAGTTCTGTTAGTATGACCAGCTAGGATAGTAAAATGGCTTCCTACCGCTCGCACACAGCTCCAACTACTTAGTTACAAGTTGTAAGATTGTCATTTACTATGTATAAATTTATTGTTCCAAACGATGAACATACCATCTGTGTATGAATAATTTTTTTATAAAAAAAATGAATTACATCAATGTGCTAGTATTTTTTTCTCTCCTAATGAGCAGCCTTTATTTTCAGATATCAGTGTTCTTTATTAGCTTATTAATGTTTGTAAATGTCATTATAACATTCGTGTACTGTATTGATTGTTTTTATTACCAAATAGAATACAAACCAAAAAAACTGTCACAAACATTTTTCATGCCAGTCTTGATTACTTCTCTCACTGAATGGCCGGAGTCTGACCTGTATTTGTTACTTTGTTTCTTGAACTTGCGTCGTGTTATCTGAAAGGTCTAAGGTAATATATTATAATATGAAAGCGTCCCATTGCACGGGCGAAGAAATGTTTGTATTTCACCGAATTCTTTTATATCATTCTCCAGTGAAATAGGTCTAGAACATTACCAGATGCTGAGAAAGTCTCAAGCAATAGCTCGTTCCAGACGTTCATCAATGTATCCTCCACTTACCCGCGCCTCCATTTGAAGGAATCAGTGTTGATCCCAAGCCTCTAGCGTTCACTTGAATAATTTGCAAATGCCTAAAATCCTTCTATCTTCTGCTCCTACTCTTCCTCATTTAACCCAATTTTAACACAACCAGCTCTTTGTTATGCAGAGGAAGCTCTGTGACCTCAATGCTATTGGATTTACTGCACGAGTTTTTTGGTCATGAAGCGTCGAGTACAGTTCGGCATGTAGGAAGCGTGAAAACATTCGTTCGAGCTTCATCCACAACGAATAACATGCTAGTATTTTTCAACAATAAATTCCACTTGATAAAATTGGATAGTCGGCCATCGTCAAGTCTGCAGTTTAATAACTCGTAACACATTTCACTCCACTTCTAAGCGTGTAAATACAAACTTATTATATTATTTCGCCGTGAATTACTTATTCTCGTGAGGTAGCAGAGGGCCTCGTGAGGTAGCAGAGGACCTTTGTATGGTAGCAGAGGGCCTTCGTGAAGTAGCAGAGGGCCTTCGTAAGGGTAGCAGAGGGCTCCCTATAAAGTGTTCGCAATGATTTATTCTACCTAATTAGTACACTGACTGTTAAAAGCCTTTCCTCTCGTTCAGCCCTCATTGCCTGAAGTATGGCGGGCAGGCGTCCTTGCTGGTGAGAACAGCAATGGAAAAAAGTTTAAAGAGGTTCTCAGGAACACTTTTGGTACATTGTCCAATTTCGTTTCAAGTTTTTGTTATCGATTTGTTACCTGTAATTGAGTTCAAAATTTTATTCGTCTATGATTGATGAAATAGAGGGAGACAATGAGATGAATTGCGATGAAATGTACACGAAGTCACCAAACCTTTTGTAAGACATCTAACATTGATTTTCATAGGCCAGTTAAATTTGTGATATGTAGGATGAGCTGGAATATGCTAAAACGTATAACTCGAACACCGTTTACATGCATGCAGTTGGTTAGACCGGTATCGTCAATTTTCAGGGACCGGTAAAAAACATATAATGGTCACTGATTGATTCTCCCACTTGAACTATTTGTTTCATTATGACGCTACCCTCGAAGGGTACAAGACATCAATTTTTTTGAAGGGCACAATACATCTGCCACGAATGGTTCAAGATATATACCTCGGAGGCTACATACATCCACCTCGAGGAGCCCATGACTACAACCTCAAAGGACAAGATACATCAAACTCAACGAGTACAAGGCATCAACCTTGATAGGTGAAAGACATCAGCTACAATGCGTACATGACGTCAACCTCTTAGGTTACATGATATCAACCTCTCAGGTTACAAGAGATCAACCTCTGAGGTTACCACACATCAACCTTGAAGGGTACAAGACATCAACCACAAAGGGCATAATGTATCAATCTAGAATGGTACAAGATATCAACCTTGACGGGCACAAGCTGTTACGGTTGAAAACAAGGAGCCTCTGGTCTTGTTGATTCTACAGTCCCGCCCCTGTACCGGAATGGATCCGACCACCGGGAGAAGGCCGCCTGATGGGGGCCGAGACTATTTTGGCTATCGTAAAAACCACTGGCCTCCCTTTATATGCCGGCTCCCTTCCCCGAACCTTTTTTCTCCCCTTCTCGAACGTTGAAATTTATATAATGTGGATAAAACGACCCAAGAAATAGATTCTAAATCCCACTGGTGTTCCAGCTCTGAATATGCTTGAAATCGGTTTGGAAGACTTGTCAATTCTATTATTTCTTTCAATAATCTTCTAATACCAATAGGGTGATAGTATAAAAATTATTTCTTCCGGCTCGAATCTATTACATCATTTGATATTTTCTCTCGGGCTATTCAAAATGTGCATTATTTAATGTATGGGCCTGAAAACAATTTGTTAAGATACTAACTTTTCTGAAATGTTTCGTTATAATCATCATTCAAAAAAGGTTATTGGTTAAAACAATTTGCTTATGCACAATAAATAATGAATTATCACATAATCAGTACTTCTTTTCGCAAATCTCATTGAATGAGTCTTATAGACTTTTTATTCACGGCTCTAAGACATCGGATGAGTCACAATTGTCCGTTTATTCACCGCTCATAGACAGGATAATAAGAATGTGATCTCTCTGTGCGTCAAGACGTACGTCGGACAATACAGTCGTGCCTGGTCAGGCTTTACAGTATCAAACTCCTCTACACAAGAGTAACAACGTGAGTAATTACTGTCCATAGACATTTAATTTCCCGAGAACGCATTTCCAACATTTATAAGTGTTGTAAAATGGATCAACATTTAATTTTTAACCCAACCCAGGCAATCAGAGCTAGGGTGCGATGTCAAACTAGTCTAGTGTTACGTTAGGTGTTCTCCTACCAAACACATGTATCTCTCCAATACTCTCACATGCATCTCTCCAATACTCTCACATGCATCTCTCCAATACTCTCACATGCATCTCTCCAATACTCTCACATGTATCTCTCCAATACTCTCACATGTATCTCTCCAATACTCTTACATGTATCTCTCCAATACTCTCACATGTATCTCTCCAATACTCTCACATGTATCTCTCCAATACTCTCACATGTATCTCTCCAATACTCTTAAATGTATCTCTCCAATACTCTCACATGCATCTCTCCAGTACTCTCACATGTATCTTTCCAATACTCTCACATGTATCTTCCCAATACTATCACATGTATCTCTCCAATGCTATCACATGTATCTTTCCAATACTCTTACATATATTTCCCCTATACTCGCACATGTATTTTTCCCACACTCTCACATGTATATTTCCAATACTCTCACATGTATCTTCTCAATACTCTCACATGCATCTTTCCAATACTTGCACATGTATCTTTCCAATACCCTTACATGTATATTTTCAATACTCTCACATGAATATTTCCAATGCTCTTACATGTATCTTTTCAATACTCTCACAAGTATCTCTCCACTACTCTAACCTGTATCTCAGCAATACTCTCACTTGTATCTTTCCAATACTCTCATATGTATATCTTCAATACTCTCACATGTATCTCTCCAATACTCTCACATGAATCTTCGCAATACTCTCATTTGTATCTTTCCAATACTCTCACATGTATCTCTCCAATACTCTCACATGTATCTTTCCATACGCTTACAAATATCTTTCCAATACTCTCACATGTATCTTTCCAATACTCTCATTTGTATCTTTCCAATACTTGCACATGTATCTGTCCAATGCAAACAATACCAGCGGCATCTTGAGCTTTACATCCAACGAGAGTTTGACCGCGAGGGGTCTTTGTATGCTCCGCCACTCTCGGTTGATTCCAGAAAACTTGCCCTTGAGTGTGCTCTAATTCCATAACTTTCCAGTACCCACCGACAGCGATGATACTCTTCCTGGCAACAATGACGCCCTTCGTTACGACAAGTGATGCTCCCTCTCCCACCAGACCACCCCAAGGAGGTGGTTCTGCACTCTCACCCATCAAGGCAAATGAAGGGTTTTTGCTCCATCACACACCCACCCCCGCTAGGGAGAAGTTCTGCTCTCTCACGCACCAAAGTGAAGGGGTTTTCTACTTCTTCACCCACCCCCTAAAATGAGGGCTCTGCTCCTTTACCTACTTTTTAAAAGGAGGGATTTCTGCTTCATTGCCCACTACCACCAAGGAAGAGTTCTGTTCCCCCACCCACCCCAGCAAAGTGTGGGTTCTGCTCCTTCACCCACAAATAAAAACGGGGGTTCTGCTCGCCCACTCACCCCTACAAAAGAGAGGGCCTTCCTCACTACACACCTCGCTTACGAGAGGTTCTGCTCCCCCACCCACCACAACAAATGAGGGAGTCAGCTCTTCCCCCCACTACTTCCCAGACCGGTCTACCTTCCCCGTTGCCGTTTGAGCCTCATGGCCTCAGTCCTCTCAGGCTCGCCTTTAAAGCTGATTGCCTGAGCTCTTCCTCAGAGCGTTAGGGGGTAGGGCGGCCAGTCGAGTGGACCAACACAACGGCTCCTGAGTAAGGAGCAGCATGCCAGGCGACAGGCTCCTGAGTAAGGAGCAGCATGCCAGGCAACGGGTTCCTGAGTAAGGAGCAGCATGCCAGGCAACGGGTTCCTGAGTAAGGAGCAGCATGCCAGGCAACGGGTTCCTGAGTAAGGAGCAGCATGCCAGGCAACAGGTTCCTGAGTAAGGAG
>SDVV010023237.1:0-12792 GCA_016164225.1 Gammarus roeselii | reverse complement strand
AGCTCTCCATTTAGGGTGACACTAATTTTGCTCGCATCGACAGTCCTCGAGCATCTCATTACTTTACTCTTACCCACGTTTACTCGAAGCTTCCTCCTATCACACACTCTACCAAACTCAGACACTAGCCTACATAGCTTCTCCTCCGAATCCGCAACCAGGGCCGTATCATCAGCAAATAGCAACTGGCTCAACTGCCAACTCCGCCCATTCGCTTACAAGAGTTCCAAGCCACGACCCAGCACACTCGCGTTCACCTCCCTGACCACTCCTTCCATATAGAGGTTGAACAGCCAGGGAGACATCACGCAGCCTTGTCTCAGTCCCACTTTCTCTGTGAACCAATCACTCACCTCTCTCCCCACTCTGACACATGCTCGCCTGTCATCATAGAAACTCTGCACTGCTTTCAACAGATGTCCGCCCACTCCATACAAACGCAACACCCTCCACAGCGCTTCCCTGTCAATTCTGTCGTATGCCTTCTCCAGATCCATGAAGGCCCAGAAAACATCCTTTCCTTTGGCAAGGAAATGATAGACGATGAAAAAAACAATTACTAACTAATAATGAGAATTTTATGCCAGAGAGTGCATGGGAGTACATGTTAATAATAAGGGTTCCGTCAAATGACTAACATTGCTCGAACCATTTTGTCTGGTAACTGCTTGGCTATCGGTGTGAACTGTCTCGAAAGCCCTTCATGTTCTCGTATATCAGTATTCGATGCTTGTCACCAAAATTGAGCAGACTGCAGTGTACAAGCAGTAACAACTGCTCGTAGTTTTTGACCACGCAGTAACTGAACTTTCCGTTTGTTGTACGACAATTCTTCGGAATCAGTACGCGCATATCTTCGTCCCCATTTGAAGTGATTTACGCTATAAATCAGTGTCCAGGGCACGTTGTAACACGACATCAGTGATCGGCACAAATCTAGTTTACGCTTTAAATCAGTGTCCACGGTACGTTGCGACATCAGTGATCGGCACAAATCTAGTTTATGCTATAAATCAGTGTCCAGGGCACGTTGTAACATGAAATCAGTGATTGTCACAAATCTACTCACAATACGATATATGAGAGATTATTCCTTGATCGGTAATGATAATCTATACTGGTCACATATAATCTATTATTAGTGGTCATTAGCAATTCGGAACTTTAATAACGAGAGATCCGGATTTAATTGTGTCATGTGAATTTCTCATCGCCTAATGGCTTCGGGATTTTGTATGTGTGTTGGTGTACAAGGAAGAGTGTAGGGATTATCCTGGCGTCGGCCTTCTTCCTGCTGGGAAGATGCTGTGTGTCTGTGTATGTTTCCTAGGACAGAGATAGAGGTTCCTTTTGTTGCCGTTTGTAACCTGTCATTAAATGATACTGTATATGATCTGGGAAGTGTTCTATGTGATCTCGTTATTTTCGTCGATATTGATATAGAAAATCACAGTATACAAAGGTATCTTACCATGATGTTGAGGATCACCAAATATGGGCCATTTTTACAATCTGTGTTACTAGTAGTGTATATGTCGTCTGAACGCGGACGTGAAGGAATTAGATAGGGATTAATTTGGGGGTACGAAACACGGATGTGAAGGAATTAGATATGGATTAATTAGCGTAGCATGACGGCCTACTGAAATAATTAGATAGGCCATAATTAGCGGGGCAAGACGCGGATGTGAAGGAATTAGATAGGGATTAATTAGCAGAGCAAGACGGCCTACTGAATGAATTAGATAGGCCATAATTAGCGGAGCAAGACGCGGATATGAAGGAATTAGATAGAGATTAATTAGGGGGTACGAAACACGGAAGTGAAGGAATTAGTTATATGATGACTAGATCTTTGAACCTATTATCGAATGTAATTGTTATGAGGTATGTTATTTGTTAATGTGTCTGACTCAGGCGCTGTATTTCTCGGACATTGTAGTTATATGTTAAGACAAATTGATCTTGTGGTCAAGTTAGTTACTGATGGTACATAGAGATACCAAGAACGCAAGTTTTGAGAGACCACCCGGGAAGTTGAGAGTGGGTGGTCCGAATGATCTGTATCTGTCAAATGTCACACAAAGATGTTATCTCGAGATATATGGTCCTCTTGGAGAATATTTTTCCCAGACGGGAAATTTCAGTTTCCTTACGGTATCTGGTTGCTTTCATTTACGATTGCTTACGTACGGATTATATAGATGTACGTTATTAGGTCTTGTCAACGCTATATATGATTGTTTTGGAATATTTAGCACGGTAAGAGGGCATGATATATATTACTATGTTCGTTATTGCATGACTCATTTGAATGGAAGGCATTGTTTATACATGATATTCTTTATTGCACATTTGATATTATTTGATTATATCCACTCGTTGTTTTCCCATTTAATGTATATTCATTTTTTCAGAGATGGTTGTAGTTGGGTATAATTGATCACTATCTCTTGCTCGTTTTATATATTTATTCGATTCTGGTATGAATAGTGTTAGAGCAAGTTTTCTGGTGAGGGTGCGCTTGAGGACAGCCGTACGCAAAAAGTTGGAAGCGCGCCTGGAAAATTAGGTGAGATTGCTCTTACCTATTCTTTGTCTTATAACTTAGTTCCGTATCATGTTTTTGCTATGATTGAGTATATGTGTCGTTCTTTATTTGTGTCCGGATTATAATTCTTTATATTTTTTTCTGTACATATATTTTGTATTCTTATCTAGTTGTGGTATATTTGTCTCATTCGATGCTTGATTGGTGGAGTTTTTAGCGATGGGATGCTTGATGCCAGCTTGATATTGAATATTGGGTATGTTATGTGTTTTACATCTATTAGTTCATTTGTATATTATATCTATAGAAATCATATGGTTTATTTGTTGGCAGTTTGCGGGTTGATTGGATGCATTCCTGGAAAATTAGGTGAGATTGCTCTTACCTAGTTTTTGTCATATAAATATGTTTTCGTTTCATGTTTGCTATGATTGAGTATATGTTTCGTTATATATTCATGTCTGGATTATAATTTATATATTTTATCTAAATATGAGCATACAAAGATTATATACATTGTGTGATTATATACAGGCTGTATCTTGTTGATGTGAACGTGCATTCATCATTTCATGCGAAAGTGTACTCGTAGTCTTTCTGCCTATTTTTTTATACAGTAGCTAATACACTCTCAGGCGATCGACCTGTACCAATCACTGTCATACGGACAGCAGGCTATGAGCAAGATTGTTATAGAAATTTAAGATATTTTAGGTTTGCATCTTCCACACTATTTCAGGCATAATTGGTAGGTTGTTGCATCATTGTGGTATTTTTATATGTAAATATGACATTCTGTTACGATTAAGCCAAGGCTACCTTAACCCTTAGCGCTCCGTTGCACTTACCCCAGCAGTATCTCCTTCCATCGTTTTCTTTGTTATCAGACATAGATAAATCTGTATAATAAATAGCTGCCTAATTCAATCCTCCAATAATAGTTTCAAGATGTAAATTTCTGCACGATAATCATAGGAATGTATGTTTAAGAGGTGTATGTCTGTACTGAATCTTTGAGGAATTTTCGTAATTGAACCCTAGCAAGTGTATAGTGTTGTAGCTGGATCCTGTCGCTGGGTCCTGATTGCGGGATCTTGATTGCAGGATACTGATTGCAGGATGCTGATTGAAGATACACCATGCAGGGTACAGACACGGGGTACCAGCAAGCCTCGTCCGTTCTGAAGAAACCGCTGGTGTGGTAGCCATTGTGAAGAAACCGCTGAGCTGGTGGCCATTGTTTAAACAGACAGCGACATACCTTCAGCAGACTGACGCCTGTCCTGGGAGACTGCAAACTCAGCGCTTCAGGTGGGAAAAACAGAACGAAATGACCACAAGTGTCGCGCCGTAGTCTGGAGGCCTTAGGTCTCTATATATCATGAATAGAAACGCTCTCGGTGGAGTCAGGCGTGACAACTAGGCACGGTCGTAAGGCTGTCAATAAACGGAATCGTTACGTACAGTTGGGCCAGCGATCCCTTAGCAACAGGTCATCGGGGTTGAGCTACAGAAATGTTAAGGGTACAAGGAGAGCCCTTGACGCTTGGTCACCACCTGAAAGGTAGAATGTTGGCCCTAAGCCTATTTGTTACTTATAGGGTTGTGGGCCGTGTGCGACTGCGACCTTGGCTAGAGGAGTGGTCACCGGCCTGTTCCCGGGCGAGTGGTGGGCGATGACGTCACGATTATGAACGATATAAGACAGAATCACCAAGTAGCCAGGCTTTTTTCACATCTCTGAGAACGATGTGAACATATCATAGTAAAAGCGTCCTTAGATCCGTTGTTGCCAAGCCAGGGCCGCCTCCGCTGCCGAGTTCCTCATCAACCATAGTAGCTAGCAAAATATAGTGGAAATTCTCCAAGTGCAAACCTAAATAGTCCATTAGAAGGAATATGGACCATAAACTCTACAGTCAGTTCTTGAGTTAGACGAGTTCCTCACCAGAGTCAAAGTAGCTAGCAAAAACTACGGACAGCTCTAGAGTTTTCAGTGTCGACGATCTCCGGAAAGCATTCTGCAGACTCCAAACGTGCGTCGCCGAGTGCAAGGGAGTTTTCTTCATCGTCTACCAGGACCCAGAGCCAAGGGTCACCAACGCCCGGTGAGCGTTAGGTGTTTCCTATCATTTTTTTTTGTTTACGTCTACGAGGGGTAAATATGTTAAAATACCCGGTCAGTGGTTAAAAAGTGGTTAACGCCAGTTTGAAATTCATCAAGGCGTTTTTCTTGTCTTTGTGGTAGGGGTCCTTTTCATTTCGCACATATGTGCATATTTACCATTTGTGGTGCGTGGCTCACGCCTTATTATTAGGATAGACGTATTCATCTACTACTAAGCGGCGGTATCAATATTAGGCATACGTGCCTGTGTTTTCGAGTTTTATGCATTATTATTATTAGTATATATCTGTGCATTCTACATCTTAGAGGAGGTGTTTATTAGGCATACGTGCCTGTGTTTTTCTGTGTGTGTTACTTCTTTTTATTGTGGTTCGGTGCGTGCGCCAGTTCGGTGCGTGCGTCAGTTTTTCGAGGTTTACGCATTATTATTATTAATATATATCTGTGCATTTTACATCTTAGAGGAGGGTTTTATTAGGCATACGTGCCTGTGTTTTTTTTCCCTGTGTGTTACTTTTTTTTATTGTGGTTCGGTGCGTGCGTCAGCTCTGTGCATTTTATAGTATATCGGGTAATACTCCTATAACTGAGGGCACATTCTAAATAAGGCTGTCATATGTTTTTCGGTGCATTTTATTTTATAGAGTTGGTATATGGTATAGCGGTGTGGTCCCCGTGTGCCGGGGTACATAATATAAGTAGGCTGTGTCATGTGTTCGGGTAGGAGGGTCAGTCTCGTCATGTCCGGGCTTCTTTATATTTAACAAAGTAAAGCTATGTAATAGACGTTCAGTGGTGTTTCAATTTCCGGGTTGTATGGATATTAACACAAATATAATTTTCCGACCCACTCTAGAGAGAGTAACGGGTGAGTGTCATTTAGGTAAACACCTTAGACCTCATGCTGGGCCGGGCGGACTCAAACAAAGCCGTCGGTCATTAATAAAATCGTGGTTGGCAGTGATTGCTTTTAATAATTATTATTGAGCTGGGCAGCTACAGTGTAACGTTTAGATGATCATTTACTGGATGGTGGAGGGGTCCTAGTGTAGAGGGGATTTACACTCTTTGGTTGTCTTTTTGGAGGTCATCTATGCTCAACGTGAATTATGTATGGCCTTGTCGATGTCGATCTTAAGTTCCATGGGTTTGTTAGTGTGGTTACGCAACAAGCTGCTATTCGTTGTAGTGATTTACTTAAGTCATCAGTGAACAGAAGCCTAGCTTTGGTTGGTCACACACTCTCTGAGACTCATGTCAGGCCCATTCTCGACAACTGTACCTGTGTATAGATTTTTCTTGGTTATGTCCAGGATGTGACTTTGCTTGATGTTGTTCAGAGATGATGGACTAAACAGATGTATAGTATGTCTGTGGTATCGTATCATGATTGGATGTTTCCTTTGAAATTTGTTATATATTAGTGATAGATTGCTGAGAAGTGACAGTAAAGCATTGTAGAGTTTATTGTTATGACACAGTGGGCTAGGATTTTTTGTTCTGCTAGAGGCGTAGCATCAGGTAGGCTTAGGAATATGTTGTAGATTTGAATGGTATCGTAGTAAAAATAACATTATTCTCATGAAGTCAGTGTTAAATGTCAGATATTTTCGATATGGCTGTTTTGTTAGTAAATGTTCTTAGTCATGAATCAGACCACCTTAGGAGTTAAAGTGCAGGATTATTTCTATTTTTTATGAGATCGGTAGTGTTCAGCGACATTGTGTATTGATTGACCATACACCTTTCCACAATTGAGTAGGATTTTATCATCTGGGTGCGGTAGGATACACCGTATATCGTACTTAATCGTTGTTGCTTAGGGTTGAGTAGAGAATCTTTTTTTTTTGATTGGTTATCATAGGAATATATCTGTAATCGATATAAATTTGCTTAATTTTATGGAATGTTGGGAATAAAATACGCTTAATTGGATTTAATGCTTCAAAAACTTGGTGTATTTCCCAGTCCATGCTTATTCCTGCATGTCGTTCTTTTATAAATGTTTGCAAGACGTTTGCAGTTTAGACACTTAAAAGTTATTGAGTAATTCAGGCTTCGTTATGAGATTGCGTTCTAATTCAGATTATCTCTCTTATGTGAGCATTCACCAGATCCACTGTAGCATTTTTCACTATAGGTCTGTATTGCAGAGGGGCACTAAACCTAACCCATCCTTACCTAATATTACCATGAATTGTATATGGTTTTTCCCCGTTTTCATACTTATGGTAGGTATTTCTTCATTGATTTAAGCTTTATTCATATCAAATCTATCCACTTCACTCTGTTGTTTACCAAACTTTAGCAGATGGTGTGTCTACATATATATATTTTTTCACTTTGCCTGTTAGAAGTCCAGTATTATTGACCAGTTTCGAGTAATGTTAGGACATCGCTAGTTAGTAGACTGTAGAGTTCAAAACATTTATGTAAGCTTACCCCATACGTCAGTGAGTGTTGCGAGTGGTAAAGCGTTAGCAAGATTTATGTATAATTTTACTGTTAGAATAAGAATTTTTGTAGTGTTGGATGTGCTACTCCTTCCATTTTCGTCTATTATAACGAATATTGAATAAGTCCACTCCAACATATTTACTACAGATCTGCGTTGTAAGGTCCGCAATCCACAAGACCTAGGTTATAAACCATGTCTAAGGTACATAATTAGCGATATATATATCAATGTACGACAACATAGATCAAATATCAATGAATGCCAAAAGGGTTGTCATACACTGCCAATACATGAATACTTAGGCAACCTAGCCTAACCGTCATCCTAACCATTAGTTATGTATTTTTATTCAAGTTTGATGCTTATGTATGATATTGATATGTATGAAACTCTACATTGGACTGTATATTTACCATATCAAAACCAGTTTGAATACATTTCTCCAATTTTACTCCTGCAAATACCCTCTTGAAGATGTTTAGTCCAGAATTTTATCGATATCTCTGTTATATGTTTGGATGAGAGTCAACAGGTAGGTTCCACATGAACAAATTCACTTCATTTGTTTCAGTTCTTTTAATGTGGATCAGTTATATGCGATATTAGGTTCAAAGATCTAGTCATTCTAACCAACTCAACCTTGAATTATGTGTCATTGTTCGAGATTTTTTACTGCATACATATGTTTTTTTCAGTGTTTTAGGATTAATGCATAACGAATAGCTCCATATGTCTCTACATTTTGATCAATCTTTTGCAGTTTGATACACTCATCCAATTCTGATCTAGTAAATCATCAATAACCTAACCTAACCTTATGTACGGTTTTCAGTCATTGATATATACATTGCATAAAAAATATCTCCGCATGTCTCTACATTTTGTTCATTCTTTTGCAGTTTGAAAGACACATCCGATTCTGATCTAGTAAATCATCAAAAACCTAACCTATCCTGACCTTATTTATGATACATATCCTAACCTTATGTACGGTTTTCAGTCATTGATTTAAACAATGCATAACAAATATTTCCACCTGACTCTACATTTTGATCGATCCTTCGAAGTTTGATACGCACTTTCAACTTTCGATCTAGCAAATTTCATCTGTATATATATTTTTTTTCATACGATTCCTGATTTTTGATTTGATATACATCTAAATCACTTCCACATGATATTCACACCCATCAAAAAAAAACTGACCTAACTATCCTAACCTAACCTTATGTATGGTCCTCAGACATTGATATATTCATGTGATCCCACCTCCACACGATTCTGTATAAAACTTGCACCTAATTATTTCTACTTCGTGATCAATCTCGAGTCATATATGTTATCAGAGAGGATTGATTTTCAATCGTAGATGGATTGAATGTTACAAGTAATTCATAGTTGTCTCCATCATCTAGATCATTTACCTAGTGATAGGGTTATGCCATCTTTTCACGATTTGAAACATATTCTTTATCGCGTTCGACATAAACGATGTTTTCTCCGTCTGACACAATGTATGCAATTCATCGCTTAACCTTTGATTTTTTAGGATAATATAAACAGGTTGATCTAGGATTTTAATAGTTATATTGTTTTTTTATCAATATTAATTACAGATCTTATTGAATGCATCTATGTTTATGCATATTTTTTTATCAACATGGTGCGATCATACAACCTTACCCATCATCACTATGCACCAGTCTCCTCTCAAATTCCTTCATGTAGTCCACCATATCTTTGATACGAATACGGAAACCTGTTCCATCCTCGAATCTCCATATATGTAGATCCCCGCATTTCCATAAATGTTATTTTCCTTCTTCTTTGCGAACTTTAAGTATTCGAATCTTATCCAAATCAATGTACCTCCATTTTTTATCCGAAAGAAACTCCATCATACGCTTCAGATTTTCTTCAGTCCCTAGATAGAATTTATTTTTCACTAACCCAACTTTCTTACATGTGTGGAAGTTTTCTGCTTGGGACATATCAATTTCAAGATATACCTTCTTATTTTCTTTAAACTCTGTTACATACGACTGAACTGTTTCGAAATCAGTCACCCAAATCCTGTTTCTTTATAGTCCTTCCATACATGGATAATAATTCCCGATTTTGTGATTCTTGTTCTCCGCATTTGTAGATAATTGTCATCTCCATCACTCGTCAATATATCCTCGAACCAAGCTAAATCATCTTCGGAGATTTTTGTCATCCAACGCTCGTGATCAAATTTTGAGATGTGAACATCCATTTTTATTTATTCTAAGACGATACGCACGTCTCCCCTTGTTCTCCACGTATCACCTACTCCATTCTCGGTGTGCAGATACTTTTTATATCTTGATTACATGTTACATCTTGCAAAACATTAGGCCCATCATCGCTCACCGTGGTCAACATGAACGTATGTATGTACGTGTATAGAGCTGTATACGTACGTGCATGTGTATATTCGTGCGTATGTACGTGTACATGTATTGATATAAATAAATATATCTGTAACAAAATTTCAATTTCAATACAATTTAAAAAATTCAAAAAGAAAAAAAAACGTCGCTCGGGCAAAGCCAAATCATTTTATTGATGTGATAACTTGGGTACTAAAGAAGGGTCCGGGCGTCGATTGTTTTTTCTTTTTGAAGTTTTTAATTCGTATTGACATTTAAATTTTGATATATACACATTTATTTATTTCAATACACGTACACGTACATGTTATGATCGGCCTCTGCGGGCACATATGTTATAAAACTTGGCTACCCGAACATTACCATCGAGAGGTGCGTAGTGTGTGTCCTAGAAACAGTGTAGGCCTTAAGCCTGTTAACCCCTAGCTTAAGTTACGCGAAGAAACCCCTTGCCTTGCATATTTTTAATTCCCTCCGAGGTTTGTTTAAAAAGAAACAGGTGGTCCCTCGCGGATCGTGTAACGTAGGAGACATTGACAAGTTGAGGGCCATTTGCGCACCTTGTAAAACTCCGTGTCAGCAATAGGGTGGGACTAGATCCCATATCACTGTTTAGCTCAGGGGTATCATATATGGTAAACAATAGATGGGAGGAGCCTGGATATTACTTAACGGATTTTGTTGTATATTTCTAATGAGGTTGGGGTAGTAGGACGCCCCGCCTCTTAGATGACCCAAAAAGGTGAATGGTCTCCCTTAATGGAGGATCCCTTCATACTCATGAACATGGCCCTCCCACACTATGGAGGGCGCAGCCCCGAACGATAGAGGACAGACTCTTGCCATCAGCCACAGCCATCGGGCAGAATAGCTGAAGCCTTCGGGTGTAGGCCTCCTACTCTACTCTACGCTCGTCTTACACATAATACATTTCTTCTTGCTGTACATTTACACTTTTGTTACTTTGTGTCCGTTATTACAAATCTATATTCAGTACTCTATTGATGGAGTAACTTTTGTCTTGTTACCTTTTTATACAAAAAGACAATTCTAAATCCAATCTTTGATCATTCCTACCTTGATTTACCCAATTATTGTAACCTGAAAACCCTTAACATAACAAACATACGCTCGAATATACACATGCACGTACGTATACAGCTTTATACACGTACATACATACATTCATGTTGACCACGGTGAGCGATGATGGGCCTAATGTTTTGCAAGATGTAACATGTAATCAAGATATAAAAAGTATCTGCACACCGAGAATGGAGTAATTGATACGTGGAGAACAAGAGGAGACGTGCGTATCGTCTTAGAATAAATAAAAATGGGTGTTCACATCTCAAAATTTGTTTACGAGTGTTGGATGACAAAAATCTCCACAGATGATGTAGCTTGGTTCAAGGATATATTGACGAGTGATGGAGATAACAATTATCTACAAATGCGGAGAACAAGAATCACAAAAGCGGGAATTATTATCCATATATGGAAGGACTATAAAGAAAACAGGATTTGGGTGACTGATTTCGAAACAGTTCAGTCGTATGTAACAGAGTTCAAAGAAAATAAGAAGGTATATCTTGAAATTGATATGTCCCAAGCAGAAAACTTCCACACATGTAAGAAAGTTGGGTTAGTGAAAAATAAATTCTATCTAGGGACTGAAGAAAATCTGAAGCGTATGATGGAGTTTCTTTCGGATAAAAAATGGAGGTACATTGATTTGGATAAGATTCGAATAATTAAAGTTCGCAAAGAAGAAGGAAAATAACATTTATGGAAATGCGGGATCTACATTTATGGAGATTCGAGGATGGAGCAGGTTTCCGTATTCGTATCAAAGATATGGTGGACTATATGAAGGAATTTGAGAGGAGACTGGTGCATAGTGATGATGGGTAAGGTTGTATGATCGCACCATGTTGATACAAAAATATGCATAAACATTGATGCATCCAGCAAGATCTGTAATTAATACTGATAAAAACAAAACAAAAAAACTATGAAAATCCTAAATTCCCCTTTTTATATTATCCTAAAAACTCAAAGGTTAAGCGATGAATTGCATACATTGTGTCAGACGAAGAAAACATCGTTTATGTCTAACGCGATAAAAATATGTTTCAAATCGTGAAAAGATGGCATAACCCTATCACGAGGTAAATGATCTAGATGATGGAGAAAAATATGAATTACTTGTAACATTCAATCCATCTACGATTGAAAATCTGTCCTCTCTGATAACATATATGACTCGAGATTGATCACGAAATAGAAATAATTAGGTGCAAGTCTTATAAAGAATCGTGTGGAGGTGGGATCATATGTATATATCAATGTCTGAAGACCGTACATGAGGTTAGGTTAGGATAGTTAGGTTAGGTTTTTTGATAAGTGTGAATATCATGTGGAAGTGATTTAGATGTATATCAAATCAGAAATCAAGAATCGTACGAAAAAAAAATATAACATTCAAACAATGATGAAAATATGTATGAGAACAGATGAAAGTTGCTAGATCGAAAAATGGAAGTGCGTATCAAACTGCGAAGGATTGATCAAAATGGAGAGTCAAGCGGAAATATTTGTTATGCATTGTATAAATCAATGAATGAAAACCGTACATAACATAAGGTTAGGTTAGGTTATTGATGATTTACTAGATCAGAATTGGATGTGTGTATCAAATTACAAAATATTGATCAAAATGTAGAGACATGTGGAGCTATTTGTTATGCAATAATCCTAAGACACTGAAAAAAAATCATATGTATGCAGTAAAAAATCTCGAACGATGGCACATAATTCAAGGTTAAGTTGGTTAGAATGACTAGATCTTTGAACCCAATACCGCGTATAACTGATCCACATTAAAAGAACTGAAACAAATGAAGTGAATTTGTTCATGTGGAACCTACCTGTTGACTCTTATCCAAACATATAACAGAGATATCGATAAAATTCTGGACCCTAAACATCTGCAAGAGGGTATTTGCTGGATTAAAATTGGAAAAATGTATTCAAACTGGTTTTGATATGGTAAATATACAGCCCAATGGAGAGTTTCATACATATCAATATCATACATAAGCATCAAACTTGGATAAAAATACATAACTAATAGCTAGGATGACTGTTAGGTTAGGTTGCCTAAGTATTAATGTATTGGCAGTGTATGACAACCCTTTTGGCATTCATTGATATTTGATCTATGTTGTAGTACATTGAT
>SDVV010023236.1:0-12792 GCA_016164225.1 Gammarus roeselii | reverse complement strand
GGATTCGCGTGTACTGAGATGGTTCGAGCACATGGAGAGGATGGATGAAGGGAGATTGGTGAAAAGGGTGATGAATGCGGAGGCGAGTGGTCGCAGGCCTAGAGGTAGACCGAAGTTTGGGTGGATGGATGGTCTGAAGCAGGCGTTGGGAAGAAGAGACATGAATGTGGAGGTGGCGAGAGAGCGTGCAATGAACAGGCGTGAGTGGAGAATGGTTGTGAATGGTTGATGTTGCCGCTGCTCTGATGTGCTTTCCGCCCTTGACATCCCGCTGTCGGGATGGTCGTGGGTGGGGGGGGCCCGGCCAATATGACGCGGCGGGGGTAAACCAGTGAAAACTGCCGGGCCCTGCTGCTGACGACGGTTCCTCGGTACATTCGGGACCCAGAGTGTAAGTGAGGGGCTACCGGCCGGACCCTTTAGCACAAAAGGGCTAAGTTGAGGGAGTGTGAGCGTGTGAGGGTGTGAGGTGCGCCTTGCCGTCGGCCACCCCCCTTTCTGGGGGATGCGGCCTAGTGTCTGTATCTGTGTATCTGTAAATAGTTTACTTTTTTTTACATTCATATCGCTCTTCTGAAAAGTGGAACTGATATCAAGGAACAGAGATAAACTCTTTATTTGCAGAGCATATCACAAGATTTGTTATCCAAAGTTTTAACCAATGGAAATAGGGCGCTTGTTTGTGAGAACCAAACTCTTCCTTGTGTTTTCGCCCCCCTCTCTTCTGGGTGAGTCTGCCATCGTCAGACTAATAATGACAGGAAAAGATGGTGAACCATCCTATCCTCTATAAACTAGTCAACAAAATAATCTCTCATCGGGGCCATGCACCCATCCAGTATCAACTCCATTCCTTCAACTCAAGTTACGTCGGTTGCCAGTGCTTTCCGTCATCACCACAATCATCTGTTGCCAGTTCTTTCCGTCATCACCACAATCATCTGTTGCCAGTGCTTTCCGTCATCACTACAATCATCTGTTGCCAGTGTTTTCCGTCATCACCACAATCATCTGTTGCCAGTGCTTTCCGTCATCATCACAATCATCTGATGCCAGTGCTTTCCGTCATCACCACAATCATCTGTTGCCAGTGCTTTCCGTCATCATCACAATCATCTGTTGCCAGTGCTTTCCGTCATCACCACAATCATCTGTTGCCAGTGCTTTCCGTCATCACCACAATCATCTGTTGCCAGTGCTTTCCGTCATCACCACAATCACCTGTTGCCAGTGCTTTCCGTCCTCACCACAATAATCTGTTACCAGTGGTTTCCGTCATCACCATAATCATCTGTTGCCAGTGCTTTCCGTCATCACCACAATCATCCCCCTATCCCTTTACCACCTTCCCGTCATCAAAATGGACGCCACCCTCAGTTCATTCCTAAACTGTTCCAAAACACTGAAGGCAAACGCAGCTTGGGTCGTGGAGGGTCAAAAAAACATTAGGAGGATTTTGTTGAGCGTAAACTTTACTAACTTGAATCCGTGCTCCCAGGCCTCATACAAAGGACCAAAAGAGACTTTCTTTTCAAAAAGAAGATGAGAAACGGAAAAGGTTAACTACCAGTAAACATTTCCTGATTGTTCAAACGTCGGTTAATTCTTGCCCGACCAAAAACAGTATTATAAAATATGTATTATTAAATGTCAGGTGCAATGTACTTGCAGCGATACCAATACGTAGTGGCCCATATGGGAATTTTCATACATGAACCGGGGAAAAAATGCAAGGTTCGCTCATTTGCACCAAGCGCGGCGCACAAAGCATTGACGAGTTCAACTCGTCCCACGAACCTTCACAATGTTTGACTCTAAACGAGTTCAGTTTCTTCCTTGAATTTCTGTCCATCATTACGATAAACCATCCTTTATTTTTCGTGCGCCAATATCCGCTATGACCCAGAACTGTTAATCAACACATTTAGTTTATATCAACGGCAGTTACTAGATCCAGAGAGCTCTGAAAGAAAACATTGAGAAGCAATGTGATCGTGTAGACCTAGAAAACAATACATATCACTACTCAATTTTTCCCTGCATACCAATACGTCTTTCATTCAAAGCATGTTACCAACTGTTTTGTTAAAAAACAGCAAAGTTCCTTCGTTAATTCCCTCGCTCATATTTCAACCGACCGCAATGGCAGGGAAAGGAACGGAGTGCAGCTCTAAGGTTTCTATCTATTTGTCCAAGCCCAGGACTCCTCCCTTGCTACTGGTCTAATTATAATAATTTCGCAGCAGTTAATGAAATTTGTAGGTTGATAGTTTGTATGCTATTCGTGGATAGCCCGCAACTTATTTGAGTGGGAAGATCGAGAAATTGAACAAATTCCTTGTATTGGTTTTGCGTCAAGCTGTATAACATATGAAATCTGTTTTTCAAATGAATGTTAAAAATGTAATTCAGCACTACAACTTCTATGTGAATGAAATATTACATACATTGAATAGTGTCCTCGGAGGAAGGCACTCTTGCGCCTGGGGGCCACTTGCAGTCTACGGCCAATTCTGATGATTCAGATGAATCTCGATGTGAGAAATTACGTCCGGAAAAAGCATGGTGCTATTGGTTCCAAGTCAGCGCAGTACATCAAACAACTTGATGTCAAACTGTACTTGGCGCTGCATAAGATGAATTCATCTTTTTCAATTGCAATCCTAATCACAGACCAGTCCTTTATTGACATCTCGTAACCATATGTGAACTAACTCTCCAGAGCGTTTAAAGAGAAACAAGGTGAAAATAGCACACTTAAAAGCAAGAAATGCTTGTAAAGCAGTCTCAAGTGCCTGGCGGATGGGCATGTTTGCATTAAAACATGCAATATGAGTAGAGCAGTCTTATGTCGACTTGCATAGGTGCCTTATTTGCTTGTGAACAAGTATGGTGAGAGGCAATCTCGTTTCTCTAGTCGGTCGTTCTTATTTACCTCAAAAATATAGAGCTGAGGAAGATGTCTCACTTAGCCTTACGACTAAGTATTTGGCGAATTGTTTTAGTTGTTGAACAGTAAAAACTCCTGAAATAAATTGATCTCACCTATCGTGCGCAGAATTTATATTATTTCTTAAGTGAGGTTTCCATGTGTATATCATCCGTCATTCTATCCCGTTCGAACTTTTTTTCATTTCTTTTTCTTTCACGTACCTTCAAGTCATTGAACATTTGTATATCCTAAGCCATAAGTTTAATCGAGTAATATAATATATAGAGATAATTATATGCGTCTGCCAAAGCACAGCAATATACTAAGCATGCGTGTGTATCAGTGAGGTCACTTATAGGGACATATTAAGCGACATACACGAAAATGGTGGTAGAAAATACCACTTCAAGCTACCTGCTTAAAATTCAATCCTCTATGAAGGAATGTTTAATTACGATCTGTACTCTCTGGAAACGGTGATTTTTCAAACTCTTTCGTTTAAATGAGTTACAGCTTGAACATTTTTGATAGCACACTACATTTTGAATAGAAGGTTAGATATTATTCGGCTACTAGGTACTCTTGTCTGTTAAGGTGACATCATTTATTTGACTCCATATTGTTAGGATAATGGTTTCACCTTCTATTTAGGTCCGCTTGCTCTGTTAACCATGCAAAGCTGTGGAAGTAAAGAAATTTCTTCTGCCAATTGATGTTCTCTTGTAAATCTACTTACAGAGGTTCGAAGAATATTTCCCTAGTCTTTCAATTTATTTTTCTTGTTACTTACAGTGCAGTTACTGTAAACTGAGCTCCATATTTCTGTGCCCCGAGTTCCGTATATCTGTGCCCCGAGCCCCATATATCTTTGCCCCAAGCTCCATATATCTGTGCCTCGAGCCCCATATATCTGTGTGCCCCAAGCCCCGTATATCTGTGCCCCGAGCCCCATATATCTGTGCCCCGAGTCCCAACAGTGATGCAGTTGATTTATCAAAAAGCTGCCGTTTTAAAAAGGCTGCAAAACCCAAACAGACAAGTTCTAAATTATCAAAAATGATACGTCAACAGATCCAGAGAATTCGGATTAAATGGTCTGTGTGTTTGAGGTCTTTCATCACTGCAAAATCAAATTACTCCTTTCATACAATTGCCGAAGCCTTCGGATATTATGATCGTGTTCTATTTGGGGATTCATCGCATTTCTAATCCATCCATCAATCATTATTATATGATGCACATAAGTATTTTATTAACACGAAGAAGAGCCCAGTATTCTCAATTTTTGGTGCAATTGAGGTGGTCCTCCAGCTTTACGAGTTCAGAAGAAGTAATAGGCAAACTAATTTCGCCGAATGATATTGAAGCAGTAGAACTATTGAAATATTTACAGCAACTAAAACATGGTTCAATTCACGAATAAAGTTGGAGAAAAACTGAAATTATTAATTTTATAAAATTGTAATATTCGTTTCAACTTCAGCTAAATTCATTTCAGAGTATGAAACATACATGTGTTTTAGTGACACATCAACTGAATGTCTGTCGACACAATGCATGAAGGTGTGTCGGAATGACACATAGAAATAAGCTTGTGTGACCTACTCATCTTCTTCAGATCTACTTCACAAATTTGCTTCCAACAAAAGCCGTCCCTCTTGAATGATGCGTTGCACATGTTCTCTTAAAGAGTCATCGTTGCCCAACAGGGAAAATGTCTCTTAACTAACTCATTTGACTCCAACAAAAAAAATCCAGTGCATATTACAAAAATTGTTGCACCAAGCGAACAATATTCCTTCTCAACAGTTTCTGTCTAAAGCTATAGTACACGGATTAGGATTTGACCAGCAGGTGCAACTTGCGGGGAGAAATCAATGTTACAATTGAGATTATATTTTAGCCCGTATCAAAAGGCGTGTTATCGAGTTAGATCACCGGACATCGAGAAGCCTGTTATAGAGGTAGATCACAGGGCAACAATATGCAAATCGAGGTAGATCACAGAGCATCGAAAGGCCTGTTATCGAGCTAGACCACAGGTAATCGGAAGTCCTGTTATCGAGATAGGGGATCGAAAGATCTGTAATCGAGGTAGATCACATCGCATCGATGGGCAAATCGAGGTAGAGCACAGAGCATCAGAAGGCCTGTTATCGAGCTAGATCACATGGTATCAAAAGGCCGGGTTTCGAGGTAGATCACAGGTAATCGAAAATCCTGTTATCGAGATAGGTCAAAGGGGATCGAAAGGCGAGGTAGATAACATGGCATCGATAGGCAAATTGAGGAAGATCACATACCATTGAAAGGCCTGTTATTGAGCTAGATCACATGGTATCGGAAGGCCTGTTTTCGAGGTAGATTGAATGGCTTGTGATCGAGATGGATCGCAAAGGATCAAACTGTCTGCTATCGAGGTAGATTGAAAGGCAACGATTTTTTTATAATCGAGGTAGATCACAGGGCATTGGAATGCCTGTTATCTAAGGACTTCAAGAAATAGGATTAATCTCGGTTTCTCCAATTCAATTTTATATGAATAAATTATAAAATGTGCTCATATATTTTCGTTAAAAAAATTATATGTATCCTTCACCTCGCCTCGTCGGTTGCACAGCGAAAGGATTATGCGGTTCCTGCGGCCAGTGCTGTAAGGCTTGTAGGAAAAAATTCTTCCCTATTAAAAGTTTATTGGTTCTGACTAATAGTGTCAAAAATCTATCTAAGACTTCGTTACATGATCTTTGAGCTGTGTTTGCCCTTAACAAAAAGCGCCACGAAACAAGGCCTTGATGTTGAATCGCATTGTGATGTTTCGTGTGACCATACATCAGGCAGCGTCTCTACGTGCAGGAATATTTGTATATACCAATCCATCGATTGCAGGTTGCTTGTAGATAAATCATTTAACTGTTAAAAAGCATTTAACGTAAAAAATTAATGGATTTTGCCCTATTGTAATGTCCAATTGATTAAATTAGAGAATAAGATCAATTCAATTTCCATAGAGATCCATAGATCGAAGTTGCCCAATGCTGCAATGTATTATACTGAAGAGTGACGCTAAACTTCACTGAACACTTTAATGCCAATAGTTCATCTAACTAATCAAAATGAATACATTACAGCACGTGTCCCTCGTGATGGCACAGGTGATTGTTTTGGAGGTGACGTAAACGATTGGGGCTGCTTAGTGGAAATGGAATAATTGGCAGGATCATTCACCGACAAAATAATGCATTCTAATATCCAGGTAAAAAACTAAACAAAGCCTAGTTCTAAACATTTGCAACAAATAGATACGGATAAGTATACTCCAAAGAAGGGGTTCTTTTAGCTGTCAAAAACTCGTATGCCCGTTGACGTGAACTGCCTTTCTTTAGGATTTCGTGTATAGAACTTTTAATTTCCACAAGCGTGATTTATCATTTTTTTCTCATTATATAATTTTACCTTTCAGATCGCCGCAAATGTGTTTTTTAACTGTTTTCTCACAATATTAGACGAAGTATATCATTTAATACACCATCAAATGATATTTATGAATCACTCGGTAGGCAACTCCATAGTTTACAGAGTAGGAACATGAAGGAATTTAATATACTTTAGGAGTTTATGACTAGCGATGGTACAGTGCTGTAGTTAAACTCTGCAATAAGATAACTTTGTTCACAATAATAGTCGTGCAAAGAAGTCTATCTTTCAAACACTGGTTGAATTAGATAAATTTCCTGGATGACATGGATGTTGTTTGCAATGCCAAATTTGATCAAACCAGTCATGTGAATATTGTTATTTAGGCGGAAATTATATTATTTTCTTCTCAAATTCATGAATTGTAAATCGAGTCAATATGTAACAGTTCACTGTTATTTGGAGCAGTAACAAGCCAGCGAGATTTGTAGAACATCGTAATTCCTTATATGTAAATACATTTTTTGTATACTTCTTTAGATATACCGCAAAAGAATTGGAATACCTCCATGTTTTCCTCTGTACCGTACCAGTTTTCCTCTACAGTCACGCAGATGTTACTCAACTAACATTAAATCAAAAAAGTATTCAGCGACAACATCAGGCGTAAAATTTTCGCCCCAAGTTATGAATAGGACTGCTCCAGCAAGAATAACATTACAAATATGTACCTTTGGTGCCCATTGTAATTTCAACCAATTCCTATTGCATTCAACGAGATTGATCATGAGTCTCTTATTGCAATATTCAGCAATGCCATTTTCATCATTTTGTTTCGGATTATTTGAGTTTACAAAACAAAAGGGGAAATGCTTCTCAATCGAACAATAGTGTCATAGTGAAAGGAGTGGATTTTCATGAAATAAAATACTCGTATTATCGTGCAACCATACATAAGTTACATGCAAAGGACAGATATTTACTGCAATAAATAATCCACGAGATTGCAGTTACTTGTTATTCATTGGCAGTCTTCCGATGAATGCGTCGTATTGATGGCCACCACTGTCCTTTCAACAGGAATCGTGAAGCTCTTTAGTTAACAGTCATCATTTTTTACCATAGTCTACCTCATCAAAAAGTTTGCGGTCTCGACGATTGAATTTGTTCAGTGATATACCGACTAAAATATAGATATATGAAGGAATTTAATAATAGGAGCATTCAGAAGACACGGAACGTTGACAAAGGATGTGTTCGAAATTAAAGAGTCCTCATTAAAACATGCTTCAATCCGCTGGCTGTTGCTCTAGCGCATCCCATTGAATTACATTTTCACTGCGCACTAATCAAGATTTTTCACAATATCAAACGATGCCCGTGGCCTTGTTCTGCTTTGTATTGTAAACGTTGTTTGATGAACCATTGCACATGTGAAGGTGTCGTAACAGAAGGCAGCCTCTACCTAGCGATCACTTTCTGTTTCAACCCCTGGCAAATCTTGATGAATATATCCTCATGACTGGTCGTTAGGTAATATTATATTTTAACCTTGCTATTGTCCCACGACTATTTCATTGGCTATTATCCCACGTCTATTGCTATTGTCTCACGTCCATTTCATTGGCCTAATGTTTACTGCATCTCAGTCACTGTAAGCCTTTTTCTGAAAGCCCACTTCAAACTGGAAGCTGTTTTGAGTGATGAAATGATCAGTCCTTCACTAAAGTAGATCAGAGAAGGAGTCAATTTCATTCTAAATAAATTAGTCCTTCATCATAGTTTAATGTCAGATTGTATGACATGTAACACACTATTCAATTAACCTCTTTATTTCGATGCCTGCAAATTTCGTTCTACGGCATTCAAGCCGAGTTATTAAGGTCCGTTCTGGAGAGGACTGCATTCAAGATAGACGATCTTTAACTTGGTTAATATCACAAATAAAAAAAAAACGGATAATCAAATTCATTAAATTATATCTGCTTGAGGGCATTCCATTGGATGAGGAATGGATGTTCACTGCGTTATGGGTCAATGTGACCGCTTCCAATTGGATAGGACATTTCCAACGATTGAGACGGTTTTCTAACCTGTTAACAGTTCAACATAGAGTTTTCACTGAAATAAACAATTTCAACTGCTGTCATTCCAATGCTTTCAAACGTTATGCCGAATCATGTTAAAGTACAAGTCATATTTGAAATTTCTCAACCAAAGATTTCAATTTATCGTCGAACTCAATAAATACTTTTTCGTGGCTATCGACAAATTCACAGCTCTTTCTATTTTATTTGCTCAGGAAAAATCAAGCAATTTCAGTCCCAAATATATCTTCCGGCTCAGAATTCTGCCATATCTCCTTAATAAAGGACGAGGATTTGAGTGGTGGGGCAAGTTGGTGTGGAAATAGCCAAATTAGAACTGGTTTGAGAACAAAATCACAACCGATTTTCAGTGGGATGACATTTGAGTGACCGAACAAATCAGCGTTAACAAATTATATTTATTTTCTCTCTGATTATGAAGACCTCGAATACATTACCAGATTTGTATTGTGGATTCAGTTCATAAATTTACCACAAATCTGCCCGATCTCGTATCATGTGCATCGATCTTCATAAGAGCTGATTGTACAATGAGCGATTTATTGAGATGAATCAAATTTTACAGGAACAATGACAATCAGATTGGCACATGATTATGACCAATAAGAAGCATTGTGAAAATTAGGGACCAATGTTAACAGTGAAAGCATCATATATCTGAGACAGAGATGCATATTTTTTTGTGGCAATATGCGAAGCAAACGCGTCGGTCATCTCCTTTAAAGTGTCATATATTCGGTCAAATATTTTACAAATCACTCAAATTGCTAATTCTCCCCCGTCATGATGACTTTCCTTTACTATGCAATGCACAATAATTGGAAATTGGAAATGAAGATTCTTTCAAGAACTGTCCTAGTTGTTAACTTCAGCTAACGGCAAAGCGCTAATAAATAACGCTATTGAGTTTACTATTTTATAATCAAGTAGGAGACGAAGGAGATCCACGATCAAAACAATCACATACCAACCAAATCATGACGCAAGAAAAGCTGACGGTCCTGGCGTTCTCCAAGAGTTTGCCTGAAGTGGCCCCGACTTAATTACCAAGGTACACACGATAAAACTCAAGAATAAAAGTGGCTCCCAGAGTCTCTTCCCCGAACATTTCGGGGGACAATAACTAATCAAACAGCGGTCTTGCACGATCAATATTGTTTAATGAAGGAATGACACCATCCAAGATTATCCCAGGAAGTGTCAAGCCAGGAGCTGAGCACATTACTCCACGGTGTTTAGCGCCAGTATTTCAGTATCTCGTCACTGTCATTCGGGCAACTATTTATAGTAATTTAGAGGTGGTACAACGTATACCACTCATCGATATAAATCCTACGGCTTTAATACCGTCCGTGTCTTTCTGTTCTTATCAAAGAAAGAACAGAAAGACACGGAAGGTATTAAAGCCGTAGGATTTATGTCGATGAGAGGTATACGTTGTACCACCTCTAAAAATCCTGGGTTATTCTTGGATGGTGTCATTCCTTGATTAAACAATATTGATCGTGCGAGACCGCTGTTTGATTAGTTATTGTTCCCCGAAATGTTCGGGGAAGAGACTCTGGGAGCCACTTTTATTCTTGAGTTTTATCGTGGGTACCTTGGTATTTAAGTCGGGGCCACTTCAGGCAAGCGTCTGTTCTGCGCTTCAAATGAAAAAGATTAATTTGAATTAGATACCAATGAAGGAAATGGCATGTCATGATTCATGTCACAGGTCAAGTTAATACATTTCCACAGAATCATTGTTTGATCATAATGATCAGATTTTTATAATCACCCAAATTCACTATTATCATGTACATTTCCTTGTCGGCTAGAAAAGTTGTTTATATTAATTTTGTTAGAATTTCCAAGCCTTTTCCATTGCTTTAGAAACGAATAAAACAAAAATGTGAGAAGATATTCGTTGACTCTTTGATTATATTTACTTTATTTATTCATATTCTAATACCAAAGTTTATCGTCATTTAGTACTGCTGAAGGTATTGTGGTCTTTGAATTGTCTTTAATAATTTTCATGTAACTAATTTGTATATTTTTTGGTCTGCCGCAAGCAGTCCGGATTAAAGGCTGAACTGCCACAGGAAATGGTTTTGCGATCCGGGGTTGACATTATAATTTGTGATTATATGATCAAATATCAATATTGTTTTAACAAATGCCTGACCAATAATAACATTTAAGAATCCATTTGGGCTTATGGAAACGAATAGATATGACTATTTTATTGTATTCAATGAATACTTTATTCAGAAGATAAATGTAACGGTAATCGCATCGAAAGCACTGTGCAGAGCTGGCGCAATTTTAATCCCATCGAGAGCACAGTGCAGAGCTGGCGAAATGTTAATCCCATCGAGAGCACTGTGTAGAGCTGGTACATTGTTAATCCCATCGTGAGCACTGTGAAGAACTGGCGCAATGATAATCCCATCGGGAGCACTGTGCAGAACTGGCGCAATGTTAATCCCATCGAGAGCACTATGCAGAGCTGGCGCAATGTTAATCCCATCGAGAGCACTGTGCAGAGCTGGCGCAATGTTAATCCCATCGAGAGCACTGTGCAGAGCTGGCGCAATGTTAATCCCATCGAGAGCACTGTGCAGAGCTGGCGCAATGTTAATCCCATCGAGAGCACGGTGCAGAGCTGGCGCAATGTTAATCCCATCGAGAGCACTGTGCAGAGCTGGCGCAAAATTGTCCGTTTATTAACTTTTCCCTCTTGTCCTTATTATCGCAAATGAGTGAGAAAAATGACCGATGATTATCATGTATTTATAATTGACGGATACAGCAAAATTGGCCGTCAATTGGCCGTCAATTGGCCGTCAATTGGCCGTCAATTGGCCGTCAATTGGCCGTCAATTGGCCGTCATAGACCGTCAAAAATTCAAACGCTGGTCTTTATTTTGCTTTACAACGTAATTTAGATTGCTCCTTTAATTTTTCTTGATTATTCTATGAGTCAACATAAAGTTATAGAGATTGTAAGTCAATTGATTTGAAGGGCAACTGTTCAAGAAATTTAATCTAGAAATATTTCCATGTCGACTGAGCTTTGTTTCAAATTTCTTTATCTTACACGGAAAAATGTATCACGTGATTTTGAAATGCATACATTTTTGACGCCCACCCTTCATATATTGATAAAAATATATTTGATAGCCTATTGCAATTTAAACATAACAAAGCGCTAGCCTTTGCTGGCGGCCCGTTCCGTGTCCCACCATCATTCACAAATGTCGCATTAATCATGAGGTGTTATAGTTCGTGTGTCCCATAATATAACGAACGATAATACGATGAGATAATTGTATAATACGATGAGATAGTGGTATAATACGATGAGACAATTGTATAATACGATGAGACAGTTGTTTAATACGATGAGATAATTGTATAATACAATGAGACAATTTTTTAATGCGATGAGATAATTGTATAATACGATGAGATAATTGTATAATACGATGAGATAATTGTATAATACGATGAGATAATTGTATAATACGATGAGATAATTGTATAATACGATGATACAGCTGCTTAATACGATGAGATAATTGTATAATACGATGAGATAATTGTATAATACGATAAGATAATTGTATATTACGATGAGATAATTGTATAATACTATGAGATAATTGAATAATACGATGAGATAACTGTATGTCAAGCGTTCCCAAATTTGTTTCTGTTTGAGTAAAATCATTCACGAAGATAAGAAAACATGACATTGTTAATGTGCTATTTCATCATGATAAACCTTTGTCAATATTGCATAGTTTCAATACTCGTATAATGTTCATGAAGAATTCCCAATTCTGACACTTAAATATAACACTAAACGAGATTACTCGGTCAAGAACGAGCGTTTGGACACGCATGCTTTGCTTTGCATTTTTACCTCAAAGAACCCCTATTACGCAATATTATATGTACATGACCCCGATCCAATTGAACAGGCATAAAAATATACATATGTGCCATCGCAATTTGTCAGCTAAAAGAGTTAATAACATGACAGATATGACTGTCAGGTTTCTCAATGCGACCGAGTTGAATACATCTAGCTTACATATAATTTTTTCTTCAAGTCAAGAAGCCTTCCAAATTAAGTTCTACAAAAATGTATTATTCCATAGAACTAGAATATAATTGCCAACAATATAACATGGATCGCAAAATGAATGGAGAGGTCTGAATGGTGTGATCTCCAATGTCATGAAAATTCATTATGAATAAGATTATTATCATGGATCTCAATCAAGGCAGCATCTACCTCCCATGTACCGACATTACTAATGTGTGTGTGTATATATATGTATA
>SDVV010023235.1:0-12792 GCA_016164225.1 Gammarus roeselii | reverse complement strand
AAATTAAGGGCTTATATTTTGCTCAAGCTCCAGTGGTGGCCACTGGCGTAGCACGGTAGTGCACGAGCGGATCATGGTAGTGTATGCGCGGACCTTGGGCGTGCATGAGAGTATTTCACTACCGTACACTGGGGAATCACCAGTGATCATGCTCGAGAATAGTATAGATAAATGGTGCATTCCACCAAAGATTCACCGGTGTGACACTGGTGATCCGACACTGGCTACTACCGTGTCCCGAAGAACAACTACCATGCTCCTCCAATAATTTTCAATTGGGCAGTAGTCGAGCGGGCTGACGTCGAGGCTGTGAGCTACCCAACGCCGCTGCTTTGTTTGGCGGCAGATTAATTGCTCCGGAAAATGTGTCGGATAAAAATGTGGGACACTGGTTGTAGCAGTACGCAGGAGCACCATCTGCGCTCATAAAATTTATCCCACTTCAAAGCTGAAATTTATTTTTGGCCCCTGATGCAATAAAAAATGTAAAGTCCCCTTTTTTTCAATTAAATCCGTCAGTTCAAAGTTCAAAATATCTTATTGTGTCGATTTTATGGAGCATTTGGATTGTTGACCAATTTAAAAACTAACTATAGGTGCTTTTGCTTTTTAAACACTCAGTGAGGCTCAGCACTGTGTAAGAATATCCATCCCAGTCACAGTCGCGGAAATGGCCTTCATCCACCCAGCCCCGCTACATATCCATTATTTTGTCCTTCGCATCGAATAGAAAAATGACAGCAACAAAAAATATGTAAGGAAGAATTTACCAACAAAAACGTTGTGAGACTTATGTACGTGGACAGTGAAATCATCATTATAAAAACTTCAGTCCTCGCCAAGATTGGATCCTGCGTCGCCAGAATACGAGTCCAGCACTTCACGCACTAAGCCATATAGCACAACAAAAGTTGTGATTCAAGCTTTCGTGGGTTTTGTACTGTTTTAGGGTCGACTACCAATTCCTCTGTTTTTATCACTGTTGTAGCAAAATAACCGTGCTTCAGTTCAGAGCGCCAACTGAAATATAACTGAAGATTGCACCAACATATTCAACGGCTGTTTCAAGTTCCTCTAAAAGACGACGACTTCGCGATGCAAATGAATTCATACAATGATTTGTGAAAATAATCGAGATAAATTAAGCATTTGGTTGAGCGAAGTATCAGTAGCAACATTTGATTGAGTGAAGTACCAGTAGCAACATTTGGTTGAGTGAAGTATCAGCAGCAACATTTGGTTGAGTGAAGTATCAGTAGCAACATTTGATTGAGTGAAGTATCAGTAATGAACATTTGGAATTAGTGTAGATGTTAAAAAAATGTGTTTGACCATACCCTAGCCAAATATAGACTATAGAAATCATGAAAAGAAATATTATTTGGTGCATTCAAAGATAAATATTGCACAAAAATCCAGATGTATTATATCAGAAATATGAATGAATCGAATAACATCTTGATGGATGTAAATCAGAAAATACGCATATATGTACTCATGACGGATATATCATTAAAGAGGAATTTCCAAGGTTTCCCATCCATTGTCAAGTTGGAGTACTCATGTTTTAGAATTAAGTATTCGTCGTATCACACCACTTTTTTATTTGATGGAAATTTATCCGTGAAAGATACATGAAGGGTGGAAGTGTTCAGTTGGGTTTATGACCATTGATCCCACTACCTGGCAGCAGATGGTATTTTGGTCTGAGCGGTCTACATGCAAGGCGTAGTTGTGGGTTATTTAAAGATGTTTGTCAGTAAAATTGTGGCGTCGGGAAAGTAACAACTGACGGATTAGCGGTAACAAATATTTTACATAATACCCAGCACCGTTATAACTTTGTAAAATTACAATCTGTTCTAATTCGTAACCTGCACTGACTCTAAGCCAGTTGAAACATGTCTGCCCGAGAAAGTTGTAGACAACCTACGGTGCTGTACATAACGCCAGATCAGTCCCTCGAGGTAGGTGGCGATTCCGCCACATATCAACTTATTTGCCCTTTTCACCTAATTATCAATATCAATATGTCCAGAGTCTTCTGTTGACTGGACCCGGCCCAATTTGGCATAAGAACAACTGCAATTTGGCGTTGAAGAGTGCTAGGCTGCGAGAACTAAGAGCTGCGGGAACATATTTAACAAGGCGATAAAAGCAATGAAAAAAAATTGCTCGGTGCTTCAAGTGAGAAACAAAATTCAGAAGAACGATAGTCAAGAAAAAAGTGAAAATATTGTATTAAAAAATCATCAACTGGCAAGCAGCACATGATGTAACGTCATTACCGAAATGAGATATCAACAGTCTATTAACTGAGTTAATTATCAATATTTTGAAGCGTGGTTAATGTGCCTAATGATGTTGTTGTTGTTCAGTCCCGACTGGTTTTGCGATGCAGTAGCCACTATCCGCGTAACGCTCGGAAGCCCGGATAAATGCACACCGACATGTGCCTCTTGGGAATGTTACAGACAGTGCAGAAGAATATATCAGGTCAACACCCCTAACCCCATCCCGGACAGTGCAGGCGACTATCATTCGGATTATTGAAATCACTACAGGGAGACAATTCCTATTTCAGTTTTGAATTAAATGCTAAGAAATTGAGCATTGTATAAAACTTGTGCCTACCGATCAAAGGATTCTTTCAGTTGTATTGCAGGCATCCGTTAAAGAATCAAGCTTAAATTAATGCCCCTTGAGGTTCGGGCAGCCATACCACCATAAAAAAATGAACGAGTGTTCAGTTTCTAATTCAGAAATACGAATTCATTCATTCTTGTGATCGATGACTTTTCTCACATGGTCAAACTAACGTAAACAAAATATATGATTCGACGTGGATAACAATTATTTTCTAATCGAATAACGCAAAGTGAACCAATTTGTCTTAAGATTCAACTGTTCTATTCCCCTTAAGACAGAGAAGAGGATGTTGTATTAGTAGTCTTTGATGAATTTATCGTCATCTTCTTTGCTCCTCAGACTCAATAGCTCTGGAGAGCGAGTGCACTTCATGTCATTCTGATCCTCCATTTTCCATGCTTCTCAGACTCAATAGCTCTGGAGACCGAATGAACTGCATGACATTCTGATACTCCATCTTCCATGCTTCTCTGACTCAATAGCTCTGGAGACCGAGTGGACTTCATGTCATCCTGATCCTCCATCTTCCATTCTTCTCAGACTCAATAGCTCTGGAGATCGAGTGAACTTCATGTCATTCTGATCCTCCATCTTATCATGCTTCCCAGACTCAATAGCTTTGGAGACCAAGTGGACTTAAGATCATTCTGATCCTCCATCTTCTCATGCTTCTCAGACTCAATAGCTCTGGAGACCGAGTGGACTTCACGTAATTCTGATCCTCCATATTTCCATGATTCTCAGACTCAATAGCTCTGGAGAGTGAGGTGACTTCATGTCATTCTTATCCTCCATCTTCCATGCTTCTCAGACTCAATAGCTCTGGAGACCGAGTGGACTTCATGTCAATCTGATCCTCCATCTTCCATGCTACTCAGACTCAATAGCTCTGGAGAGCGATTGGACTTCATGTCATTCTGATCCTCCATCTTCCATGCTCCTCAGACTCAATAGCTCTGGAGAGCGAGTGGAATTCATGTCATTCTGATCCTCCATTTTCCCTGCTTCTCAGACTCAATAGCTCTGGAGAGCGATTGGACTTCATGTCATTCTGATCCTCCATCTTCCATGCTTCTCAGACTCAATAGCTCTGGAGAGCGAGTGGACTTCATGTCATTCTGATCCTCCATATTTTCATGACTCTCAGACTCAATAGCTCTAAAGAGCGAGGTGACTTCATGTCAGTCTGATCCTCCGTCTTCCATGCTTCTCAGACTCAATAGCTCCGGAGACCGAGTGGACTTCATGCCATTCTGATCCTCAAACTTACATGCTTCTCAGACTCAGTGTCACAGGAGACCAAGTGGACGTCATGTCATTGTGATCCTCCATCTTTTTAGGCTTCTTAGACTCAATAGCTAAGGATTCCGAGTGGACTTCATGGCATTCTGATCTCCCATCTTCCCATGCTTCTCAGACTCAGTGGCCCAGGAGACCAAGTGGACTTCATGTCATTCCTATCCTCCATCTTCCATGCTCCTCAGACTCAATAGGTCTGGAGACCGAGTGGACCTCATGTCATTCTGATCCTCCATCTTTCATGTTTCTCAGACTCAATAGCTCTGGAGACCGAGTGGACCTCATGTCATTCTGATCCTCCATCTTCCATGCTTCTCAGACTCAATAGCTCTGGAGATCGAGTGAACTTCATGTCATTCTGATCCTCCATCTTCCATGCTTCTCACACTCAATAGCTCTGGAGACCGAATGAACTTCATGTAATTCTGATCCTCCATCTTCCATGCTTCTCAGACTCAATAGCTCTGGAAACCGAATGGACTTCATGTCATTCTAATCCTCCATATTCCATGCTTCTCAGACTCAATACCTCTTCAGAGCGAGTGGACTTCATATCATTCTGATCCTCCATCTTCTCATGCTACTCAGACTCAATAGTCCTTTAGACCGAGTGGACTTCATGTCATTCTGATCCTCCATCTTTCCATGATTCTCAGACTCAATAGTTCTGGAGACCGGGTGGACTTCATGTCATTCATATCCTCCATCTTCCATGCTTCTCAGACTTAGATAGCTCTGGAGACCGAGTGGACTTTATATCATTCTAATACTCCATCTTCCATGCTTCTCAGACTCAATGGTCCTGGAGACCAAGTGGACAGAAACGATCAAGGTTGGATATTTTCGTGGCAGACGGATTCTAAAGCAATATCTTAGCAAGGCCATAATTATGTTTCAATAGCGGCCTGGAGGGAGGTGGGAGTATGGTGAAGACAATCGATCACTCTAAGAGTGACATGCGATACAGCAATTTCTTAATTTGTTTATGAGCTATTCATTATTTCGGCTGGTATTTGTTCGGCTCTAAAGTAAGAACAATGAATCCCGAGAAATGTTGATCAACGTCGGTATGAAAGTATGAGGTTAGTTTGTTCGCATATCAGAGATGTTTTCTGTAATGCATTGTGTGTTAAAACTCGTTTCAAGCTATGACTTCAAATTATAAATTCAACCCATTAAGTATCAGAAAAAATCTTATGAATTTAATGTTGTAATTTTTTGTATAATACCTACATTACCTGCTACTAAGACACTGTGAAAAATTTAGCTACATTGTTGTTATAGATTCTGAGATACAGGTGCTACCAAAAATGACCCGCTGGTACCGGTACCCAGCGTTCCGGCACAGCAGTCGCCGCACTTCTCAGAAGCAGAGTGCTGAGCAGGGTAATTTGAGCTAATACTTTTCTTATTGGAAAAAAACATGTAGGTACATAGTTTGAGATTTTATTGACAATTGTGCAGTGTATCATACAATGTTGCAAAGTTGTTAGATATATGACATAATTATATGCAAACTTCTACATAAGTATCAAATTGAAAGTTTATCATACTATTTGAAAAAAATATAATAGAAAAATATAAAATGATTTACATAACCACCTACATTGGCCATAGTTGTATTATAGTTTTGACGAAAGCAAAGCTCGTACATGTAAAATACACAGCTGTCAGTGCAAGAAAATTCCAAAAATATATATGATATCAAAATTAGGTAGCTAGTTGTATTTGCTCAAAACAGGAGATCATAAAGAATGGCCATCACGATGATTACTAAAACGTTTGCATGGTTTGCTTTTCCTAATTCCTGCTATGGTATTTTACGAAACATTCCATACAAAAGGGCACATTGCACTTGCAACACTTCTTTGTTGTGCGAAGTTGACACGATTTTAGCTGACACCGTCGTCGTCCGTCCAGAGAAGTAGGCAGGTGTCCGACTCCGTCATAGCGAAGACTGACTGCATTTTGAGATGGTGAAGATATAACAGTTGTTTGCTTGCTTGCTTTCAATAATGTTGTTGCAATGTCACGGTGAAATTCCAGCAATGTTAGCTTCTTCGCGTCCGATGTTGTTGCTCGGTACAGAAGCCAGCTGTTCACCAGACACATATACACAACTCGAGTAATAAGGCACTAGTACCACTTTTTGCCGCGGATATTTATTTGATAGGGACAAAGAAGCCAATCCTGGTGATCCACACCACCCATTCCTGCATTGTAATTCGCGAACACTCTGGGTTGTGGAACATCAACTTTCTTATGCAGAGTTCTGTCGTATCGTGAAATTGTTGACACGGGCTCTGCTCTGCTACGTCGTGATTTTTCATGACATTCACTACTTTATTATAGTGCCACCTCACCACAAGTACTTCAGTGGTTTTGTCAAAATAAATTTCATGTGTGCCACGCTTTGATTTTGACATCACATGTACAGGTGTGACAGGACACTTGTCTAAGCGGTTCCCTCGGGCAGTACCAGTTGCACAAAATCCTCTGTCTTTCAGCGTTTCCATTAGGGATCTTGACGTGAATAAGTTTTCAAAGTAAACATGGTGATTATTATGTTCACTGATGATGCTAATCATGTCATGGACAACTCGAGTTCCGAGAGGTTGACACTGCAATTCTGGTCTTTGGTCTTTCCCACAGTACAGATCGAATTTGTAACAGTAACCATCATCTCCAAAAATATCCCATAGTTTATAACCAAATCTGATTAACATACCTCGTATGAATCGTTTCAAATCCTGATGACCATGGTAGTTTATTATTATTTCGTCAACAGCCAGTTGTTTGTGGAACACGCCAAATTTCATGAAGGAAGGATTTACCAGATCCAGCAGCGGTCGCACTTTGAAGCCACGATTTGATGTGCCACGATGCAGTTTTGAATTATCTTGTACATACATGTAGGTACAATTTTATTTTCATATACTTGGTTTTAGTGATGACTTTTCTAACAATTGGAAAGTTTACATCATCAGCTTCAAACCAATGCAATTTTTCACTTTGTAGTTTACAGTAACCAGAATAAATGCGAGCACCAATGAATGCCTTCAACTCGTTTACACTCATACTGAACAGTTGATCGTTCATTACGTCTTTAGCATAACGTAACGTTTCCACTTGAATTAGTTCGAACATATCGTCATTGAATACTTGCTCAAATAACTGAACAAGTGTGTGAAACCCATATTGCGTTTGAAGGTCTTCACGTTTTTTTTGAGATTGCACCTTTGACTGCTCGCTATCGCGTACTGTTTCTCTGGCTGCCAGGCAGCACTCATTTTACCAGCGAGTCATTTTTGGTCGCTCTTATTTTGTCGTTCCGCTGTGGATAAACTATCAAACACAAATTACAGTCCATTACACTGAGTGAAGATACATCATTTGCCGCAGTAGTTCATATAAAATAAAAAGTGTAACTAGCTTACGTATGGAGTTATGCAGTGTTGAACGTAAGTAATTCCAATGCACAAATTTTCGCGGAAATTAAAGCGTTCTAACTTAACTCACATGCAGAACAAATTAATTTCATTCACTGTGTGACGAAAACAAAACTCCTTAGAGTACTCAGGCCAAAGGGGTACAATATAATCATATTAGTTATGCTACTATAAATATTTGAAAACAACGACCAAAAATGACTCGCTGGTACCTAATGGGTTAAAGGATGCATTGTTTCTGAAACACTTGTTGGAACACAGCACGAAAAATTAATAAACCTGATGAGTTTTAATCACATTGCCAACAACACAAGTGCCTTGTTCTACTTGTAATTACTATTAATAAGAAACAAGCAAAATATTACATCAGAAATGAACATAAGAATCTGTTTATTTATTATTATCCCCTGTTACCGAGGTGGGCAACTGCTTAGCGTACACAGCTTCAGTTTCAGCCTCTGGTGCTGCATGTTGCGTGTTCAAGCTTGGGCATAGACACAGCGGTCTTGAGGCGGAGAGAACTGGCGTCCTATTCCTCCTGCGTGTCAGCCTATCTTAGCCACTCTTACATCAAGGGAAACGGTAGTATGTTTATACATTCATACACACTATTAAAAAAAACTACATAAGTCAAGCTATCCGTACGTTTTTTGTTCATTCAAACAATATCAAAAATTATGTATTTCGTACCGACCAACTGTAATAGCTATCACCCTTAAAAATAACCTGCAATTGCTAGATTTATATCATCTTGGGTTAACTATTCAAGCATTTAATACTGTATTACACGCATGACAAATTATAAAATTAGCATACACAATTGGTCAACAAGTATTGTGCTCTCCACTTTTTGATGCAAGGAGATATGGTGACTGATGACGTCACACAGTCTGCTGTTAGTCGATTTCGTCTCTTTCATGATTGCGGAGTTTGTGGTTGATTTTGTGGAGGCCTCCATAACTGTCCAAAATTCATCTTTAGACGGCAATTTCCGTCCATCGGCTTATATATCCCTTAGAGGATCGCTCAGAGATGTTCAACGAATTTCGAACCAGGCAACGAAGACTGTCACACGATGTTACTTTCATCTCCGAACCCACTCGAAGCCAGGTGGGTTTTAGCCATTGGCTCAGAGTGCTACGGATCGATATCCTACATTAATATACGCTGACGACTCTGGTGCAACGGCAACTTTTCAAGTCAAGTTATCAAGTGCAACTCTATCAACTCTCAGTTGGACACAGAGGCTATATAACAGTACAGGGACTCTGATGAAACCCTTGATTTTATGTCAAAGTATTCGTGTTCATATAATCACCCCTACTCCACGCTGCTTCCGTCTGCATGTAACGCAGGTGCCGTGGGCGCCTGTTGTGTCCCCACCCCTCCACCCATCCGTATAGGCTGCCAGGTGCAGCTCGGATCTCATCAGTGAAGGTAACTAGCTTCTTGTTTTCTTTCATGGATTTTATAGCTCATTTAATTCCACCATTTTCATGAGTGTGCTTCAAAGTATTTTTTAGCTATGGTCTTCAGAAGTCGACTTGGAGTATTATGTTAACTTTGGGAGTTTCTGTTACTTTAATTAATGGTTACGTTTAAACCCATTCCTTTCTTAACAAAACTAACTCCCGTTTTTCAGCATATCAAAGCATGTTGCAGTCATTAGGCTACCGTGACCAGAACGGGGACTCTTTGGAGCTCTGCATCTTGCTCCGAGATGTCTAATAGCGTTAAAGTATTTGACAATTTAGGTTCCCCAGCTTCACCTAGCCCGCCTACACGTTCTATTTAAATTTTGCGATATAAGATTATTAGCGTGGGACACCTGGAAATCAGAATAACACCCGTAAATATAGAACAAATCAGTATATCACAGAGGAATTAATACTAAAATGCTACCATATTGCTACCATATCTGCGACACAATGGTCAATGTTCATTCGAGAGTTATAGGAAGATTTGAAGCATGTTCTGTAGTGTGCTTGTGCCTAAACATGAAGGTTCCAAGATGATGAAGTTCCTATTTATTCAAGATCAAAATCCCAATCCCAATACAAAATGTCTGTATGAGAAAATGAAACTTCTTGAATTCAGAGCAATTCCCCTACAAGGCCGTGCCACCCACGGGTAAGAGATGTTGAGATGCAGACCGTTGTCGGTGTATCTGTGGACATTCATTAACTGTTGTGCTCAGCTTCTGATGTCCCATGCTACGTGTGCGACTGAAGACATATGTGACAGTTACCTTTCTTTACGGAGAATTTCTTCAGAAAAGAGCTAGCTTTCAAATTGCGCTAATCTCTTCTGATACCTAATGAATTAAATTACAATAATGCAGGTGCTCCAGGTGCATCAGCGTCGTAATCCCCAGTCGTTGCCAGACATTACAGTGAGGTAATAATGAAACCAAGACGAACAAAGAAATGGACAAACGATTCCCGGTAATAATGATAAATTTTACTGTAATAAGAGGAAATGATTAGCAAGCATGCATTGTAAGTATTCGATTGGAATGGCAAATTTTGAATATCGTGTCCAGCTTTTATGGAACACCTTGTACATGCATTTTCATTCCTATTAGATTATACTCTCCGGTGGATGACTTGTGCTGTCACCGACCCGCTATCAACTAATTGCAGAACTTGAAAATGATAAGAAAGATACATTCATTTTCATACCAAAGACATGAGCAAGTTTATGGTTTATTTGTCCTTTATATCTCCATTTATTAGATCGGTACGCATATGTGAAGTGTAATAAAACAATTATTTCTCATCGAGATGTTCACTACGATAGAGGGCCTCTAGGCGAACATCATGTGTTTGGATTAGGAACCAAGTATTTGTAAATCTAAGAACATTATAACCCTCTAAAACATCTGCAAATCGTTTGCTCAGCTCTCTTTATGATAATATAGTATAATAATAATGTATAGTAAGCAATGTATACATTTTAAAATATCAAGTATTAAGAATAATTCTTTTTTTCTGATGGATCTTTTGATGTCTCTCACACCAATGAACCCATCAATGATTTCTTCTTATTTGCTTCCGTTGACAATTAGTTGATTTATACCAATAATTTGCCCACAGTAAGCCCATTGCAAACTGAATTCTTAATGAATACCATCCGACCCAATGCTTCCAGCCCGCAGGTGAATTAAAATGACGCTGTACTAAGAATCTTCTCTTGACTTACATACTCGGTTTAAAACAATTTCTTCTTACCATGCAATACTTCAACAGCCCTGGGAAAACGCGTCCGTGAAATAAGCAGAGCGGAGTATTTAAAATCTCATTATTATTTTGGACCAAGATTCTCACATTGACTCATCACTAGGGCAAAAGTTTTATCTCTTTTTCAGTCATCTTTGATTAGGACATTTTATCCGTTCATATGCTAAATGAGTACGCGAGCGGTTGAAAGCTTAGAAATTTTCATCAATAAAATTCAATGAACTTTATTTTGGTTTGTTACTACATTATTTCTTATTTAATGATGCCAAATTTGTTCGAATTGACTAGCAGACTAGATGGCGTTGGGAAAACAGAAGATCCCATTAGCGATGAGTTGGCGTTCGCTGTAGGGGAACTTCTAATGGATCCCTAATGGGCCCCATGGGGAGTAAAATATTTCGCCGAGTGTTATGGAAACGAACCTAGCGGGTCAAAATTTTTGATTTTAAAAGGAAGTGAATGTACAATAAATTAGGTATATATGTTTGACAATATCCAAATAAAATAAACATTGAAATGTGTTCAATTTTAGAATCATTCCCTCTAACAGTGGCTATAAAGGATACAAAACAGTGATACGAATGAATAAGATAGGGATAATTAGCGGTGGGGCAGGGGATGACCGGTTTCAGGCCCGCCGACGGATGTTGGCGGAGTCACTGATAAGGGAGGCGGGCGACACGAAGGGGTGGAAGGGCGCGGATGGTTTTCGGACTCCGGCTTTTGGATATACATTGGGAAGGTTTTATGTTATGAACATTTTATTTTATACTTATTATTAGTGTTCATTCTATTTATATGTTTTTCTTTCATTTAGATGTCTGTATTTGGTTAGTTTTGGTCCGTTTTGTGGTGCATTATATATATTTGTTCGTTGCTGGCAGGAAAATTGTTATACAACATTTCTGGAGGGATGGGAAGAAGGGATCCCATAGGCAAAAACTTGGATGCGCCCTGGAAAATTAGATGAGGCTACTCTTACCTGTTATTTGTCTAATCCGTAATTTCCGTTGAAATTTTTTCTATGTTTGAGTATTTATATCAATATATATTTATGTCTGGTTTAATGATTCTATATATTTTTTCTGTACATGTATATTTGTATTTTTATCTAGTTGGGGTATAATTGACTCATTCAGAGGTTGGTTGGTGGGTTCTTAGCGGTTAGTTGCTTGGTTGAAGCCTGTTGGTTGGATTTGGGCAACATTTTTTTTTCATCTATTTATTTCATATGTAGCTATATAATATCTATAGGAATAGTATGGTATAATAGTTTGGTAGTGGGCGGGTTGATGTTTGCATTTAGGGTTGATGCAGCAGATTTGCTACTAGACTATATTTATCCCATAAAGCATTATCCCGTTTTGAGCCAGATAAATCGGCTTTATCATGTATCCGCGTGTCAAATGGACCGTTATTAAGCGTATGTAGACTGATCGGGTAGTCATATCTCGATTTTTTTCTGTATAGCGAGTATCGTGAGAGTAGCTGAACGATATGGATTTATTATAGTTATTATATTGTGTTACGTACACTTTGTAATGATCGGTTGATATATGTTGAATTTGTATTGATTTCGAAATTTTGAATAGTTACCTCATACAGTTATAGGATTTTTTAGAATATTTTAGGTTTGCATCTCCCTTGTTTTCCGTTGCATGATTGCTATGTTTGAGTGTTTATATCTTTATATATTTAGGTCTGGGGAAAGGATTGTATATATTTTTCTGTACATTTATCTTTGTACTCATATCTAGTTGGGGTATAATTGACTCATTCGGAGGTTGGTTGGCGGGTTCTCCTTCATAGTTGATATATTTCTTAGGATGCAGTAGCTTCGTTACGAGAATCTATCTACCCCATATCGCATTATCCCGTTTTGAACCAGATATATCGGTGTTACCATGTTCCAAATTATTCGTCATCAAGCGTATGTTCACTGTTCGTAGTCTTATCTCGATTTCTTTTTGGACAGCGAGTATCGGTTAGCTACCATATAGCGGAATTTTGTATAGCTATCTCATACAGTTGTATGATTATTTAGAATATTTTAGGTTTGCATCTTCCATGTAACACAATAATCCAGGCATAATTGGTCGGTTATTGCATCATTTTGGTGTTTATAATGTATATGTATGTATATATATAAATATAAA
>SDVV010023234.1:0-12792 GCA_016164225.1 Gammarus roeselii | reverse complement strand
GTCATTACTAATTATGACACCTAGATCTCTCTCCTCGGTGACGGGCATCAGTTTGTTTCCGGACATTGAATATTTGTGTTTAGGGTTTTGGTGACCAATGTGCATAACTTTACACTTGTCGACATTGAATTTCATTTGCCACTTCTCTGACCATTCAACAATTTTGTTCAAGTCTGATTGGATCTGCTCGCACTCGATTTTGGTTTGCACTTTCCCTCCTAGCTTGGTATCGTCTGCAAACTTACTAATGTTCGAGAGTACGTTGCTGTCAAGATCGTTTATGAATATTATGAAGAGAACTGGACCTAACACAGATCCTTGGGGCACGCCGCTTGTAACTTTACCCCAATTGGAGGAAGCTCCATTAAGTACGACTCGCTGCAGTCTGTCCGTGAGCCAGCATTTTATCCAGTTATTGAGTTCACCTCGAATGCCGATGCTGTGCAATTTACTAACCAAGCGTTTGTGAGGAACTTTGTCTGTCAAAAGCCTTTTGAAAGTCAAGGTAAATGATGTCGATCGGAGATTTCGCGTCGTGAAATTCAATTATATTCTTGAAAAAAAGCAGCAGGTTAGTAAGACATGAACGATTGCGTCTGAAGCCATGCTGAGAGTTAACTATTAACTGATTTAATTCTAAGAATTCTGTAATTTTATCCGTGTTGATGGTGATGGCAGCCATCAGGGTTTTTATGGCGGTGTTGGTGGTCGCGGTTGCGCTGGTTTCCGTGGCGGTGCTGGTTTCCGTGGCGGTGCTGGTTTCCGTGGCGGTGCTGGTTTCCGTGGCGGTGCTGGTTTTCGTGGCGGTGCTGGTTTCCGTGGCGGTGCTGGTTTCCGTTGCGGTGCTGGTTTCCGTGGCGGTCTTGGTATCCGTGCTGGTGCTGGCGACCGTGTTTTTTCAGCTGGCCGCGGTGTTTGTGTTCGTGGTGTTACTGGCGGTCGTGGTGTTACTGGAAGTCGTGGTATTGCTGGTGTTTTTCGTGATCGTGGGGTTGCCGGTTGGCGTAGTGGTGCCGGTGAGCGCGGTGTTGCTGGGGTACGCGGCGGCCCTTGTAGTCGTGGTGTTGGTAGTGATGTTGTGCTGATCTTCCTCTGTGAAAAAAATCAACATTTCATCCAAGGTCCACAGGGAAAAGATAGTCGCACACAATAGGAGAGTGCATACAATGAGGAAACGGGGGGAGCACCTCAACACTGCCCACATTATCCAACTCAGATGGAAGGAAAATGTCCAAAATGGAACCGCGTGCAAGAAAAGTGCTCTCAGTTACCCACTGTGTCAGACCAACAGAGAGAAAAGTCCAAAAAATACGTATCCACCGGGCGCACATATACATCCAAAACATTCTCAAGAGGCCAAGCTAAGGAGGGCAGGTTAAAGTCACCAAAATAACAACCTCACCTTGTGTGCTGATCGTGAGGCTGTTATTTTGGGTGACTTGCCCTCCTTAGCTTGGCCTTTTGAGAATGATTTGGATGTATATGTGCGCCCGGTGGATATGTATTTTTTTGCACTTTTTCTCTGTTGGTCTGACACAGTGGGTGACTGAGAGCACTTTTCTTGCACGCGGTTCCATATTGGACCTTTTCCTTCCATCCGAGTTGGATAATGTGAGCAGTGTTGAAGTGCTCCCCCCGTTTCCTCATTGTATGCACTCTCCTGTTGTGTGTGACTATCTTTTCCCTGTGGACCTTGGATGAAATGTTGATTTTTTTTTCACAGAGGAAGAAGATACCTTTTGCATAGGGAAAACTATGATGCCATATCGGAGTCCCTGTTCGATATCGATTGGCAGTTGGAATTAAAGTACCTGTCGGTTGACAATTGTTTTTTTAGCACCTGGTGCTCATACTGATTAGGTTGGTGGATCTGCATGTTCCAGTTCGCTATGGAGCCCAGTCGTTGTCGTGGTCTATTGATCCATTTTGACAGTTGATGACGGAGAGATCTCTTGCCTGGCAGGACTTACTGCGCACAAAAGTTTCCTTAGGTAGGAGGGATCCTCGTTCTGTGCTGGCAATGGACGTATTTAACGCTTTGAACCACCAGTATCGAACCTATGCCATCCAGAGTCATGAGCAGTATGAGGAGCATCTCATAGATTGATTTTGCGAGTTTCCTAAGCTCTTTCATTCATACATCCGCAATAAGAAGGGTCGTTTATCTGTTGGTCCTCTTCACGCTGATGGTGGTGAGTATGTTGACTGCCCGCAGTTTATGAGTGAAACTATTGCTGATGCATTTGCGTGCGTTTTTGTTGCTGACGCTCCTCCAAATCCTGCTCCCACTCAGGTCTTTCATGGAGGGATGCCTGATCCAGTTGTCACTCATGTTCAGGTGCTTGACGTGTTGTTGGCACTATATGCTTCGTCGGCAGTGAGTCTCGATGACTTACATCCTAAACTTCTGAAGAATTGTACGGGTGCACTGTCTAGGCCTTTATTAATTCTGTTTCACTCCAGTGCACTAGAAAGCCTTGACACTAATATAATCTAATTCTGTTTCAGAGGTCATTACTTTATGAAGTTCTTCCAGACTTGTGGCTGGAGTCAATTGTGTTTCCCCTATTCAAGGACAAGTCAAGGTATGACCCTTTGAACTATCGTCTTGATAGTCTGACCTCAGTGTGCTGCAAGAGTTTGGAAAGCATTATTGTTTCAGGTCTGGTTGAGTTTTTTGAGGGCAATGTGATTCTCCCCTCACCAGTTTGGATTCCGGCAATTTCGGTCTACTGGGGATCAGCTTCTTTTGGCTTATACAAGAGATACAAGAGGGTGCAGGAGTCTGCAGTTGCCGGTGTGTCTTGTCTGCAGTATGATCTGGATAGTCAGCGTGGTTGATGCATCTTGGAACCTCAGGCTGAACTTAGAGGAATGCGTTGTGTTGAGTTTTGCTCGTGGGTTTGCCGAGTGGCCTGGCGATGATCCGTATACTCGGTACTTCTAAAGCGGTATTCCACTGAAGTTTGTTCAGTCTCACAGAGACCTAGGTGTGGTGGTTGATGTAAAACTGAAATTCCACCATCATGTCAGCGAGGTAGTGGGAAGGGCTTCAAGATTGGCAAACAACCTGCTGTGTGTGGATGGGTGTGCATGGGTGGGTGATGTGTGTGTGTGCGCGTGCGTGTGTGCGCGTGCGTGTGCGCGCGAGTGTGCGCGCGTGTACGCGCACGTGCGTGCGGTTGGGATACATTTTTTTTGCATCATGGGTGTTGGGGTGGGTTGCATCTTTGCCTTTTTCTGTTCTGCATTCTGTGTGGTGCACAGTGATGTATGTGTAGCTTTATTGTGTTTTTTGTCATTCATACTGTTTTTTCTTATGATGGTCAATGGTGCGCATTAATTCCAGTTCTTAAACCTGTGTTAGCAAAGCTGTTTTCAATATTAAACTGGCGCGCATGGCTGTGCGGGCCTCTCCTGACTCTGTTGCTCCGCACTGGTTTGCGGCACTGCTAGAAGAGGCTGCAAAGGTAAGAGACGCTAACAGCCTCAGTGGATCATCCACATGCGGAATCCTCCCTCCTTCCGGTCAACGACCATCTATCCCTGTTAGGAGCCTAGCTTTCAAGTTTCATCCCCCTCATGATCTGCGCAATAAAATGCAAACTCTCACACCAGTTTCTTCCCAGTCATCGCCTCACTTGCGCGACAGAGTCACCCCTCCCGCATTCTGTACCCTCTACTCGGCAGCTATTGTTGCTGCTTAGCCCCAGCTTCTCGTTCAGTGGAGGACCCAAGGCCGCCTCACAGCCCGAAAGCCCTGGTACCCACGGACATGTGCAGGTTGAGATTCTCACGGCCAGTGTAGGCAATTATGTTACACCCATACCCATCTAGAAATTGATGCCGGTTCGCGGTCGCTCCAACGGAATTATACCACACGGGTGACCATTTGTCAACTGCCGTACAACCCACAAAGTTAATTAAGACAGCAACCAAAACACTACCCCTCTACTAAACCGGTAACCCCTTTCTCCTCTCCCACCTCCCCTTGTCTCAACACGCGCGTGTTGGTGGGTATCGAGGATTTCGGGCGATGCGCTGCCGCTGTTTCCAACATCGTGGTGAAACCGAGACTAAGCAACAACAACAACAACAAACCGACGTGGTATCATGATTGGAACCTGGTTGGCTGGCAATAACGCATGACATGCTTGGCCGTATCGGGCTCTCTCCCGATACGACGTGTGTGACCGCAGTCGATGTAGGTATGACTGGAGTGTCGTGTGGTACCCGCAAGTCAGCCTCGACGGGAGAACCCTGTCGCACTTAGGCCTATTCAACTCTTTCACACCAACTGTCGGGCCCTGCCGCTGACGACGGTTCCTCGGTGCATTCGGGACCCAGAGTGTAAGTTGAGGGGCTACTGGCCGGACCCTTTAGCACAAAAGAGCTAAGTTGTGTGAGTGTGAGGTGCGCCTGCCTTGCCGTCGGCCACCCCCCTTTCTGGGGGATGCGGCCTTGTGTCTGTATCTGTACACCAACCTCCGGTGAGTGACTCAGTGAGACAGAGCTGGCTCCATGATGACTAAATGCAAGAGCTGTGAAGTCTGTGTGTATCTGTCTATGCATAGATATGTTGTCTGTAATATGATAAAGGAAAAAAATGAAATTTCCGGTGTAAAAGGAGCCGAAGTGTGCTACCGGTCTGCTATGTATATATATTCTGTTGGATTTAGCATGTGCTCAGTAGATGGCGTTGATGAATTGTGTCTTTCTCGTATCCGAATGATGTTTGAGGTGAGAGACCTTTTTACCTTTACCTTGGGAAGACCATATGGGGAATTGATACGGTCTCCGTATAGTCCGTTGCGATGCGTAAGGCCGTATTCTCTATTCTTTGTATGCGGTTTTTGTATGTGGGAGCAAGATCGGAAGACCAGGCAGTGTTTGCCTAGGAAATGATGGGTCGGATAAATTTTTTGAATAGTGTTGTTATTGATTCCATAGAATGTCCGTAAGTAGTTGGGGTAGGTACCCAGAGAGTGTTCAGTCTACTTCTGGCTTCAGTGCTGATGTTTTTGTGTAGTTTGAGCATCATTTTAGTTTCAAATGTTACGCTCTCCAACGAGGGAGCGGCCGTCAAACTAGAGTGCCTACGAGCGGCGGGTGGATCATCGCAAGATGGTCTGCTCGCGGCGGCGGCGGCGTCGTAGGTCGTCAATGGCGTTGTCGTGGGCGCAGCCTGTGCGCTGCCCGGGCCTCTGACGACCCGCCGACAAAACACATGGACACACTACACAAAACTAATGCTCTGGCGTCCACAACAATATAAATGCACCACCCGTGCGGCAATGCATTAATTGCCACCTAATCGACAACATTGATACAGATACAAGGCCGAATCCCGCAGGAGGAAGGGTAGCCAAGACAGCAAGGCGCACCTCACACTCCTCTTCCTTTCACAACCATTCTCCACTCACGCCTATTCATTGCACGCTCTCTCGCTACCTCCACACCCAAGTCTCTCCTTCCAAACCCCTACATCACATCATCGATCCACCCAAACTCTTTGGTCTACCCACCCAGGTCTACTTCCACTCACCTCCGCCTTCATTACCTTTTCTAACATGCTCCCTTCATCAATCATCCCCATGTGCTCGAACCATCTCAGAACACGCAAATTTACTCCGTCTTCTAACTTCTTCACCATCCCTATTCTAATTCGAACAACGTTGTTATTGATCCTGTCTCTCAGCGTAATGCCCCTTGAACATTTCGTCTCGTAAACATAGAACCTTTTCTCTTCTACGCTCAATCCTCCAAGTCTCAGCCTACGAGAGAGCTTACACGAATCAGGCAGGTCAACTCCATCAAGATGTCCTGCCTGCGGTAGCGGCGTCAGGAGCACCGGCTCCAGCGAAAGTCCCCCAACCTACTTTGTTTCATATCCTAACCGGTGAGGACGGCGCCGTCTCTGCGGTGTTGACGTAGACGCAGCCTGTGCGCTGCCCGGGCCTCAGGCCCATCGACACTTTCAAGACACCAGAGCCACAACATATAAATTTTTCATGGACGAGTGAACAATCACCATCTCACTCCTACAAAACATCCCTCTCTCACGCTACAATTAACAATGTTCTGGTGTCCACGTTTACCACTATAAAACACGGGTTTACGTTTGTTGACTACCACACAACCCACGAAGGTAATTCAGATAGCAGTAATAACGCTTTACCCCACCATCAAGCCGGTCACTCTTTTCTCTTCTCCCAACTCCCCCTGCCTCAACACGCGCATGTCTGTTGGTATCGGGAATTTCGGGCCGTGCGTTGACGTGGTTTCCATCGCCGTAGGTGGAAACCGGGGCAAAGCAGCAACAACAACAACACCCCTCCAAGTCTCAGCTCCGTAGAATACAGTTGGAACAACTACCCCTCATACAACCCTCTCTTTGCTTCCCAACCCAACGTCCTACTGCTCATTACACTCTCCAGCGCACCCAACACTTAACATCCTTGTACCTACAAGACTTATTTTTCTCCAATAAAAAAAATCACAATTAAGAGGACTTTAATTCTACTCTCATTGACATTTTTAGAACATGTCATTATTTTAACACTTGCCCACGTTAACTCGATGTTTTCTCCTCTCACACACTTTACCAAACTCTGGCACAGGCCTATACAACTTTGCTTCAGCGTGTGCAATTTGTGTCGTATTATCCGCAAACAACGACTTACTCAACTGCCAACTCAGTCCATCTGCTCCCAACTGCTCTAAACCTCGACCAATTAATTACACACTCGTTCACCCCCCCTGACCTCTCTATCCATGTTGAGATTGAGCAGCTAAGGAGATATCGCCACCTTGTCTCAGTCCCATTAACTCTTTGAACAAGCACTCACCTCGCTTCCCACTCTGACACATACTCCGTTGCCATCATAAAACTTTGAACAGTTTTCTGCAAATTTCCGCCAACTCCATACAAACGCAGCACCGACCTTAGCGCCACTCTGTTGACCCTATCATAGGCATTTTCTTGATCCATAAAGGCCCAGAGTACACCCTTTCCCTTCGCAAGGTACTTCTCGCAGACTTGTCCAGTGCAAATTTATGATCAGCCCACACTCTACCACTCCTAAAGTCACTTTGTTCCTCGCCAGTCGCACCATCCATACTGTCTAATCATCTTGATAAGCTCTGTATCGTGCAACCTACCGACACGTATAAGAAACTGATACTTCCCTTGTTGCAGCATTCATTTTAAAAGCCTTGGCCCTTGTGTAGTAGCACAATGTAAGCACGGCACCACTCAATTGGAACTACGCCCGACACAAAAACAGATTTAGTAGCCTCACCAGCCATTTGACTAGCGTTCTTCACCCCCTTTCAGGAACTCAGTCGCAATTTCGTCCAAACCAAAGGCTTTCACTGCGGTTGTCGTCTGACTCCGCAAACCCCTATAGCCCCAAAATATTAAAACAGTCCAAAATGCTGCACGTCGCAGCGGTCCTGGAGCTTTTTGCGCTTTCCCTGTTATGAGCCTTCAATGTGAAACCGGAAAGCCCAGCGGTTTGAACAGATTGAGCTCCAATTGTTTTGCTACATTCTTACCCGCCCTTCTTCATCTACGTGTACCACAATTCGGCGGTTTATTCTCATTCACGCTCTGTTTGCGCTTTTCACAGCATGTTGAGCTTCTCGCTGCTGATTTTCGAATCAGATGCGCTTCCCCTCTGACGAATACCAAAAAGTATATTTTACCGGAACTATTTTAGAGGTCGAAAAGTAAATATTGAACCCCAAATCCTGGAACTTTTTGATAGCTCATTCTGTAATTTACCACGGTGATAGCTTATTTATCATCACTGATGAATCAAAGGACGACGACGCAGTGGGCTGTGCAACGATACTCCCCAAGCGCGTCTTCCCTATAAGACTCCCGCCAGTTTCGTCAGTTTTCACTGCTGAACTCGCGACTGGTGCCTACGCCCTCCCAGATGCTAATATCTAATTTTTGATTGATTCACTGTGAGAATTTTAGACCCTGGAAACCAACAACAGTTGCTGCCCTGCTGCTGTGGCCATCTTTTGCTGGCTTGTACGTTTATTCTCTAGTAACCAGAACGTTTGTTTATGCTGTGTTCCAAGCCACTGAGGTGCTGCGAGTAATGAGCGGGTGGACGCCTGTCTTAGATAAACAGTGTCCACTCCTGTTTAGAAACTTCGATCAGTAATTTGTAACGCTGTGCGAAACAAATAGAACATTGAATGGCCTGATATTCCCCAGGAAATTAAATACATTGCGCACCAACACTCAGGATTTTTTTCAAATAATCAATTTCGGGCGAAGATTATTTTTTGCCGATTTTTCATGTTGCCGCCTTCATTTTGCATGGGATGTCTAGTTCCCCTTACAGTTGCACGTGTAAGAGCAGAATGACCAACTTGGATGGAATGCCAACACTCCCACTTTTCCAGGAGCATGTTCCTGGACCGTACTAAAACTCTCCACCTAAGGCTAACTGAGTTTCCTCGGACCATTTCAGAGTGGAACTACTTTGTCAGATACCTCCGAGAAACCCACCACCTCTAAGCCGAAATTTAATTGTGATGAATGTATCACACTTCGTCCATCCCGGAGTATCACTGTTACCATTAATTTGTTACCTGAAAGGGAGCAAATCCAAAGGCAGACGATTGATGCAGCTCTAGGTGCTGGTTTGACGTCCGGTTCCAGAAGGATATTGACTCCAGCGTTCTATGAATCCTTATCACGCCAATACAATTAGTCTAAAATGATTTTGTCTTACTCAGATATTGAAAGAGGAGCCCGATGTGCCTGCTGTGCGCTACCTGGCACATGAGAAGCTGTGCACGTGTGAACGCGAGCTGGGCGAAGTCATCGAGGCTAAGAAGTCGTGTGACAGCGCTCTGGAGTACACGAGGGACCCAAGAATATACTGTGAACGGGCTGAGGTACACATCGTCAACGATGACTTTGATCAAGGTGAGCGACAGAGGTGCACATTGCCAGTAAGGAAGGACTTCAAGGTGAAAGGTGTAGCATTCCCATGCCAATTGTTATCAGAACCAAGTATTTTTTTGCAAATTGGTCCCGTATCTGTGCTGGGACCTAAAATTGCATGTTACGGTAGCTTCTATCACATTTATTGGGTTTAATAAATATGTCAACTCGATAAGAGTGGTCAAGGGGCCACCAAATTCATTTCGCAGGTATCGGAAAGCACTAAAATTGTCACTAAGGTCAATTCCACTACCTGTCGTCCAAACCCCTAGCAAAATCGGGGTACAATGATGGTCATGATCTACGAATGTGCCTCCACCTCCGATGATGACCTAAGCAACTTTTCACCCCAAATTCACTCACACTTAACTTCAAAAATGCAAAGCTCAGCAACATTGGTCCGTGTACTCTGCGAGAATAACTGGGCTCCATTACTGGCCACTCAGTCAATACCAAGGACAGCCTGGACATTGGTCTGTACACACAGTGTGAGAATAACTAAGCTCCATTACTGGCCACACAGCCAATACCAAGGACAGCCTGGACATTGGTCTGTACACACAGTGTGAGAATAACTAAGCTCCATTACTGGCCACACAGCCAATACCAAGGACAGCCTGGACATTGGTCCGTACACACAGTGTGAGAATAACTAAGCTCCATTACTGGCCACACAGCCAATACCAAGGACAGCCTGGACATTGGTCTGTACACTCAGTGAGAATAACTAAGCTCCATTATTGGCCGCACAGTCGATACCAAGGCCAGCCTGGACATCGGTCCGTACACACAGTGAGAATAACTGAGCTCCATTATTGGCCACCCGGTCAAAACCAAGGACAGCCTGGACATTGATCCGTACACTCAGTGAGAATAACTGAGCTTCATTACTTGCCGCACAGTCAACACCAACGACAGCCTGGACGTAGGTCCGTACACTCAGCAAGAATATCTGGACTCCAATACTGGCTGACCAGTTTTAAATCTCGCCACCAGCGGTGAAAAAAGCTTTACCATCAAAATAGGCACAAAACATCTGAGCGACGATCTACTCTCCAAGACCAGCATTTGCCAAAAGTCAAGGTAGTGTCACCACCCCCGACCTACTCCAAGAGTAAAGGCTTGATCTAAATTGAGAAACTTGCGAAAAGGCGAGTTCTCAAAGAAACGCCCGTGCGACCCTTCTGATGATATTCAACGGTTCCACCCCCACCAAAATACTGAGACAACTACCTTTCCTGATCTAAAAAATCTAAGTTAACTCCTTGATAAAATTGCCGAGGTGTTGCTGTAGCTAACTGCCAGAAATGAAGCCACATGCAGAAAAATTGTATTTGAAGAGAAAGATGTTCACACTATTCCCTAGACGACCTTAATAGATGAGATGATGCCTGATCATGCTCCTCCGAAAAAAACCTTTTACTTCTACTGCAAAAACATGGACATCCCACGGGACACGGAGACTGCCCTTAAGACAAACACAAGAGAAATGACTACATGGTCGGCCGACAAGAGGCAATCGCCTCCATGCATTTTCCCCGAACCGACCACCACTCAAGAAAAAAGAACGGCACCATTCCCTACCCACTTCCTTGCAACGCTCTTAGTTGACGTTGCAAGCAAATCGGATATCCTAAATTAATCACTTCTCTGTGATCAAATCACTTACCGGAGAGCGTCGCCAACCAAATATTCAAGTATCTAACAAACGACGTAAAATTTGAAGGAAGTACCGCCGTACAAAAACTTGCCCGTATGGACAAACGCATATTAACCACTGAACTACATACGTGCTTCATTTCCTCCTAACAGATCATGCACATAATTTTCTACACCCAAATAACTGACCAAAGTACTTTTGCAGCTGGTCCATTTTTTACTTTCCATTTCTGCTGACGACGGATCCTCGGACTGCACTCGTGACCGAGAATGTATGTTGCGGGGGTACCGGCCGGACCCTTTAGCACCAAAGGGCTTGGTTGTGCGAGTGTGAGCGTATGAGGGTGGGAAGTGCGCCTTGTCGTCGGCCACCACCCTTTCTGGGGGATGCGGCCTAGTGTCTGTATCTGTATTCTTGCTGTTCTCATGCGTGAAGGTCCCTACACCTGGTGTAGATCTCATGCATGGGATCCACGATTTTTGCCGTCGTCATTTTCCCTTACGATAGGTGTTGGGGCACAGAGCCCCTCCCATCAAGAACTACGGCAAATCCTTGGGTCACCAAAGCAGGGTAGGTAGTGTGTTGATCCTCCTTGCGGTCACCCGGCGAGTGCTGGCACCATATGGCCTCAACCTTCTGTGGCACCCGTAAATACTATTGACGTTCGGTAAGCTGTATGGCAGAGTGCTGATCAAAAGGATTAGAGAATGTACGGATTGCTCAATTTGATGTACGGATTGCTCAATTTAAGAGGAACAATGTGGCTTAAGAAGTGATAGAGGATGTGCCGATCGGATTTTTCCCGTGAGAGAAGTATGTGAGAAGTACCTTGCAAATGGAAAGGATGTTTTCTGGGCCTTCATGGATCTGGAAGAGGTACTCGACAGAATTGACAGGGGAGCGCTGTGGAGAGTGTTGCGTTTGTATGGAGTGGGCGGAAAGCTGAAAGCGGTGCAGAGTTTCTATGTTGGCAGCCGAGCATGTGTCAGAGTGGGAGGATAGGCGAGTGATTGGTTCACAGTGAAAGTGGGGCTGAGACGAGGCTGCGTCTTGTATCCTTGGCTGTTCAATCTCTAAATGGATGGAGTGGTCATGGAGGTGAACGCGAGTGTGCTGGGTCGTGGCTTCAAGCTGATGGAAGCGAATGGGCGGAGTTGGCAGTTGAGCCAGTTGCTGTTCGCGGATGATACGGCTTTGGTGGCGGATTCAGAGGGGAAGCTATGTAGGCTGGTGTCTGAGTTTGGTAGTGTGTGAGAAGAGGAAGCTTCGAGTAAACGTGGGTAATAGTAGAGTAATGAGATGCTCAAGGAATGCCGATGCGAGCAGTATTAGTGTCCTTCTAAATGGAGAGTTGTTGGAAGAAGTTCAGTGTTTCAAGTATCTGGGTTCCAATGTGGAGAAGACTGAACTAGTGGAAACTGAGGTGAAGTCACGAGTGAGGATGGGTGTAAAGTGTTGGGTGCACTGAAGAGCGTACTGAGCTGCAGGACGTTGGGGATGGAAGCAAAGAGAGGGCTGTATCAGGGTGTTGTTGTCTCAAGTGTGCTGTACGGAGCTGAGACTTGGGGGGTGAAAGCAGAGGAAAAAAGAAGGTTGATTGTTTTCGAGATGAATGTTTGAGGAGCACCGCTGGATTGTCGCTGAGAGACAGGTTTACTAACGACGTAGTTCGAATCAGAACGGAGATGGTGAAGAAGTTAGAGGAATGAGTTGATTCGCGTGTTCTGAGATGATTCGGCCACGTGGTGAGGATGGATGAGGAGAGATGGGTGAAAAGAGTGTGGAAGGCAAAGGCGAGTGGACGTAGGCCTAGAGGTAGACCAAAGTTTGGGTGGATGGATGGTGTGAAGCAGGCGTTAGGAAGAAGCGACCTGAGTGTGGATGTAGCGAGAGAGCGTGTACTGTATAGGCGTGAGTAAAGAATGATTGTGAACGGATGAGTTTTGACGGTGCCCTGATATGCGTTCCCACCCTAGGCACATCGTTGAGAGACGGAATGGTCGTGGGTGGAGGAGGGGTCATCATGACGTGGCAGGTGTAATCCAGTCACTGTCGGACCCTGCTGCCGACACTGACCTCGAACCGCACTCATGACCCAGAGAATGTGTTGCGGGTTTCCAGGCCAAACCCTTTTGGGCAAAAGGGCTTGGCCTGGAAACCC
>SDVV010023233.1:0-12793 GCA_016164225.1 Gammarus roeselii | reverse complement strand
GTGAGCCTCGTGATCGAACAACACCTTTTTACTGATTGTTTAATAGCAAATGCAGTCCAGGGTGAGCCTCGTGATCGCACAACACTTTTTTACTTATTGTTTAATAGCAAATGCAGTCCAGGGTGAGCATCGTGATCGCACAACACTTTTTTACTTATTGTTTAATAGCAAATGCAGTCCAGGGTGAGCCTCGTGATCGCACAACACTTATTTACTTATTGTTTGATAGCAAATGCAGTCCAGGGTGAGCCTCTTGATTGCACAACACTTTCAAACTTATTGTTTAATAGCAAATGCAGTCCAGGGCGAGCCTCGTGATCGCACAACACTTTTTTACTTATTGTTTAATAGCAAATGCAGTCCAGAGTGAGCCTCGTGATCGAACAACACCTTTTTACTGATTGTTTAATAGCAAATGCAGTCCAGGGTGAGCCTCGTGATCGAACAACACCTTTTTACTGATTGTTTAATAGCAAATGCAGTCCAGGGTGAGCCTCGTGATCGAACAACACCTTTTTACTGATTGTTTAATAGCAAATGCAGTCCAGGCTGAGCCTCGTGATCGAACAACACATTTTTACTGATTGTTTAATAGCAAATGCAGTCCAGGCTGAGCCTCGTGATCGAACAACGTCTTTTTACTGATTGTTTATAGTAATAGCAAATGCAGTCCAGGGTAAGTCTCGTGATCGAACAACGCCTTTTTACTGATTGCCTAAGAGCCAATGCAGTTCAGGGTAAGTGATCGAACAACGCCTTTTTACCGAGTGCCTAAGAGCCAATGCAATCCAGGGTAAGTGATCGAACAACGCCTTTTTACTGAGTGCCTAAGAGCCAATGCAATCCAGGGTAAGTGATCGAACAACGCCTTTTTACTGAGTGCCTAAGAGCCAATGCAATCCAGGGTAAGTGATCGAACAACGCCTTTTTACTGAGTGCCTAAGAGCCAATGCAATCCAGGGTAAGTGATCGAACAACGCCTTTTTACTGAGTGCCTAAGAGCCAATGCAATCCAGGGTAAGTGATCGAACAACGCCTTTTTACTGAGTGCCTAAGAGCCAATGCAGTCCAGGGTAAGTGATCGAACAACGCCTTTTTACTGAGTGCCTAAGAGCCAATGCAATCCAGGGTAAGTGATCGAACAACGCCTTTTTACTGAGTGCCTAAGAGCCAATGCAATCCAGGGTAAGTGATCGAACAACGCCTTTTTACTGAGTGCCTAAGAGCCAATGCAATCCAGGGTGAGCCTCGTGATCGCACTACTTTCAATTACTGATTGCCTAACAGCCAATGCACACGACGATAAAAAAACGTGCCGTCGAGGCCTTCCGCGCGTGAGACGGTTAATCGACCGTCGCATGCGTGTTTCCACAAGATAAGTTTGGAGAGACTTTAGACCAACGAGGCTTCAAGTTCGTGCGCCTCATCGTCCTTCAGGATAAAAAAAAACATTGCGACGACGAGGTCACGACTGAGATAGAAATTAGAATGTGTTTATTACTAGCATGAGTATATTAATATTAGTCATCATTTCATAAATAAATTCCTGACTCCATTTATCGATAACAAGCATCTTAATTGCACACTTTTACAATTATTATTTAACTACAGAATCGAAGCTTGGCACGTAGCTGATACAAATAAAACAATCAATTTAGCTCTCCTCAAACGTTTACAATCATTACAAAAGAAGCGCCAATAACCTCGCGATGCTCCGATATATTTGTTCTACAATCTAATTTTATATTAGCTTCGACTGTGATTGGTCTCTGTTCACAGTCAAAGTACTTTCTGCAAGATTGAGCATCCACTGTGATTGGTCTCTGTTCACCGTTAAAGTGCTTTATTCCAGACTGAGCATCCACTGTGATTGGTCTCTGTTCACCGTCAAAGTGCTTTCTTCCAGATTGAGCATCCACTGTGATTGGTCTTTGTTCACCGTCAAAGTGCTTTCTTCCAGATTGAGCATCCACTGTGATTGGTCTCTGTTCACCGTCAAAGTGCTTTCTTCCAGATTGAGCATCCACTGTGATTGGTCTCTGTTCACCGTCAAAGTGCTTTCTTCCAGATTGAGCATCCACTGTGATTGGTCTCTGTTCACCGTCAAAGTGCTTTCTTCCAGATTGAGCATCCACTGTGATTGGTCTCTGTTCACCGTCAAAGTGCTTTCTTCCAGATTGAGCATCCACTGTGATTGGTCTCTGTTCACCGTCAAAGTGCTTTCTTCCAGATTGAGCATCCACTGTGATTGGTCTCTGTTCACCGTCAAAGTGCTTTCTTCCAGATTGAGCATCCACTGTGATTGGTCTCTGTTCACCGTCAAAGTGCTTTCTTCCAGATTGAGCATCCACTGTGATTGGTCTCTGTTCACCGTCAAAGTGCTTTCTTCCAGATTGAGCATCCACTGTGATTGGTCTCTGTTCACCGTCAAAGTGCTTTCTTCTAGATTGAGCTTCAACTGTGATTTGCCTTTGTTCACCGTCAAAGTGCTTTCTTCCAGATAGTAAGTCATGAATTAACAATATTTATACATCACAATGGTACATAAAAAAGTCTATAGTTGGTGTATAACTTTCAATGCCTTTTAATCATGTCCGAATTTGGATTTAGTTAAAAGCAGAAGGATGAATACCGCAAATGTTGCGCATCATATTGATGCTACAAGGCCATTTGATAATAATAGTTTTTTCCATTAGTTTCGGGAACCGATTTGTTTCACTGTATTATGGATGTGTCTAGTCAACTTCACTTGGGATGTTACTCAAGAAATTGATCACCCCTGAAACACTGAATGGCTAATATGGGATGGGGCCTTCAACTCAGAACATTGAAATCCTGCAACTGGACATTGGAAATATGAAGTTCAATTTTCCCAACCTTGAGAGAACTAACCAAACATTTCGTAGGCGCTGCAGACACTGGATAAACTCGAGTCAGCAATGAAGACTCGCCCAACACATCACGCGTTGTCATTCAAGCTTTCGTCCATATTGTACTCTTTATCTTTAGGCTTAATCAACCGTTTGCATCATAGGCTATTTATTGAAACTTTTTGTGATAAATAACTTGCAACCTATCCTCAGAATACGTTGCAGGATGATGATACAGTTCAACGAATATCTAGATTATGATGGCATATTATTGCGATGGAAGCAATTAACAATATGTACAAAGAATTTATGAGATCAGCTGTCAAAAGACTCGTCTACACTCGCTGCATGTCTGAAAGTCATCACACCTCCCTTGAAATGACTGGTGATCTTGAGGTCTAACGACATCCGATTTGTCTACACTGACAGCAAGTCTATAAGACCTCACACCTCTATTGAAATGACTCTAGATCTTGAGGCCTTGCAACCAAAGGCTCGTCTACACTGGCTGCAAGTCTAAAAAAATCACACCTTTATTGGAAGATTCAAGATCATGAGGTTTAACGACGAAAGACTCGTCCACACTCGCTGCAAGTATACAGCCTTTACACCTTTATTGAAATGACTGGGTCTTGAGGAGTTCGACTGTCGTGTGCATTGAGTTTAGAGACAACCTTTACGTAGAGAGTTCAAAAAGAATGACCTCTCCAGTCTCTCACCGCTGGCAGGTAGGATAAGCCCACTAACACACGAACGACATCTGCAATCTGCCATCACTAAGAGGTAGGGCATGGAACTAACGAACCAGCGTGGAGTTATCCAGCCACATTCGAGCTCATCAGAAAATTCTATATCTTTGAATAGGGAAGATGGAGTAGAGAGGATGGTGAAATGAGAGAAGGGCGAAATGAGAAGGGTGAAATGAGAGAGGGATCATATGAGAGAGGGGTGAAATGAGAGAGGGATAGAATGAGAGAGGGGTACAAAGAGAGAGGGGTAAAATGAGAGAGGGGTTAAATGAGAGAGGGGTAAAATGAGAGGGGTAAAATGAGAGAGGGGTCATATGAGAGAGAGGTGATATGAGAGAGGGGTGATATGAGAGAGGGTCGATATGAGAGAGGGGTGATCCGAGAGAGGGATGATATGAGAGAGGTGTGAAATGAGAGAGGTGTGATATATTTTGAGCGAATTTATCACAATTAGAGCGAGCCAGCCTATAAACCGGCTGATACACTGGAGCGGCCCATGGACTACGATTACTAGCGGCGCCACTAAGTTGGCCTATATTTAATAATGATAAGCCTATATTTGGTTCGCGTGCGCGTACGTGAGGAATGAGATGCGCCTTGATGTTGGCCACCTCTCTAACTGGAGGGGGGGGGAGGGTCGTCGACTATGTGCCTGTGGAGGGGGGAGGGTCGTCGACAATGTGCCTGTGTCTGTATATTTTTAATCTTCTATTTCTTTAATACGCACATTAGTGAAACAAAAAAAATGGCGGTAGGTCGCAATCAAGATTCCGTTGTCGTGTGTTGACACTCAGAGGGGAGCCATGGACCCTCTTTCCTCACCGTCAAACTATTTTGCACAATTCTGGAGCAGAGAAATAATGATAGACCTAAAGTTTCCCTCTCTAACTATTCCTACTGCAGGGCTCGTACTGGTCTGGAGTATCAAAAATAGTTAAAAAGTGAGCCAGTTTTGCAAAAAAAGTGACTAAATAGTGGATTTTGTGATGAAATACGGATCAAAAAGTGACAAATTATATCTTCAAAAATGTGTGACATTATGTAAGTGGATGATACTTTTGTACTGTTTGTCTACAAGCGCGATGAATTGCAACTGAATATTTCAGTTCAACGTGAAGTATGGTATTTAGGGATTTTTTGAGGAAAAATACAATAAAGAATATTAATTAAATATTTAGCATAATTGAAACAAAACAATATTTTGTTTCTATGACTAGTAAATTTATATTATACAATCCTTTTTTCCATTGTTGCCTAAAGGTGCTCATTTCGAATAGGTATCATAGTTAACAATGAAACAAAAAATTGAACGGAGGACATTAGGACACTCATTCCCTAATCAGATTCAAGTTGAGCTTGACTTCTTCTCGGTGACTCAAGGTTGTTGAGTGTTTCAGCTAATTTTTGCATGTTTGGGAACCCAAGGAATACTAGTTCCTGTAGTAAAATGCCAAATAATTGTAACACTTCACCTCCTTAGGAAGATTAAGATATTTTCGGATCTATATTCAAATAGTTTGTGTTAAATGTCTGGGGGACAAAGTCTAAAAATAGTGACTTTTCAATGCAAATAGTGACTTTTAGTTAGAATAGTGACTTAGTATGAGCCCTGCTACTGTATATGAACTGTTTGTCACCACCAGACTGGGGGTAAGTAACAATGGAAGGTAGGAAGACATGGCGCAGAAAGGGGAGGCAGATCATGAGACGTCAACGGAACGAACAAATTAAGCGAGAATAAGAGACGCAACGTGGCCTTCACGTGCTTCCCGCAAAATGTGCGCATGCATTAAGAAGTGTGCTCGATACGAAAGCAAATGGCAATGCAAGAACAAATCTTGATCATAGCCAGCAACTAGTTGAACCCTCCTAACGCACATGAGGGCGACCGCTGCTCATCATAGCCCGCAACTAGTTGAACCCTCCTAACGTACATGAAGGCGACCGCTGCTCAACATAGCACGCAACTAGTTGAACCCTCCTAAAGCACATGAAGGCGACCGCTGCTCATCATAGCCCGCAACTAGTTGAACCCTCCTAACGCACATTAAAGCGACCGCTGCTCATCATAGCCCGCAACTAGCTGAACCCTCCTAACGCACACGAAGGCGACCGCTGCTCATCATAGCCCCAACTAGTTGAACCCTCCTAACGCACATGAAGGCGACCGCTGCTCATCATAGCCCGAAACTAGTCAAGCCCTCCTAACGCACATGAGAGCGACCGTTGCTCATCACAACCCGCAACTAGTTGAACCCTCCTAACGCACACGAAGGCGACCGCTGCTCATCATAGCCCGCAACTAGTTGAACCCTTCTAACGCACATGAAGGCAACCGCTGCTCATCATAGCCCGCAACTAGTTAAACCCTCCTAACGCACATGATAGCAACCGCTGCTCATCATTGCCCGCAACTAGTTGAACCCTCCTAACGCACATGAAGGCGACATATGCTCATCATAGCCCGCAACTAGCTGAACCCTCCTAACGCACATGAAGGCGACATATGCTCATCATAGCCCGCAACTAGCTGAACACTCCTAACGCACATGAAGGCAACATATGATCATCATAGCCCGCAACTAGTTGAACCCTCCTAACACACATGAAGGCGACCGCTGCTCATCATAGCCCGCAACTAGTTGAACCCTTCAAACGCACATGAAGGCGACCGCTGCTCATCATAGCCCGCAACTAGTTGAACCCTCCTAACGCACAAGAAGGCGACCGCTGCTCATCATAGCCCGCAACTAGTTGAACCCTCCTAACGCACATGAAAGCGACCGCTGCTCATCATAGCCCGCAACTAGTTGAACCCTCCTAACGCACATGAAGGCGTCCGCTGTTCATCATAGCCCGCAACTAGTTGAACCCTCCTAACGCACATGAGGGCGACCGCTGCTCATCATAGTTCGCAACTAGTTGAACCCTTCTAACGCACATGAAGGCGACCGCTGCTCATCATAGTTCACAACTAGTTGAACCCTTCTAACGCACATGAAGGCGACCGCTGCTCATCATAGCCCGAAACTAGTTGAACCCTCTTAACGCACATGAAGGCGACCGCTGCTCATCATAGCCCGCAACTAGTTGAACCCTCCTAACGCACATTAAAGCGACCGCTGCTCATCATTGCTCGCAACTAGTTGAACCCTCCTAACGCACATTGAAGTGACCGCTGCTCATCATAGCCCACAACTAGTTGAACCCTCCTAACGCACATTAAAGCGACCGCTGCTCATCATAGCCCGCAACTAGTTGAACCCTCCTAACGCACATGAAGGCGACCGCTGCTCAGGAGACTAATGTTTGGTCCGCTCAAAGTAACTCTAAGGCGGAAAACTGGCAACACAAAACCAAACACTTCGTAATTACGAAAAGTGACACTATTCCAAACTGAAAAACAAAAGTGAGGCTATTCCTGATAAACATGCCCATGGGTAATCAGTCTTGACAGAGAATATCTGTTCAAGAAAACAAAGGGAATAAATGAAGCCAAACAGACAGAGACGAGCCAGAAAAAATAGTGGAAACGTCCGATGAGAAATAAACAAACGTATCAAGTCGCCAATCCAACGGGAAGCACGCAATTAAACGTGCATGTGAACAGTCAAGCTAATGTAGACTATCTTGTGAGATATCAAGCAAATGCAGACGTAAGAGATGAGAACGACTACACTGCAGTCTTCAAAGGATGAATTAAAGACGCCAAAAAAATGTGGAAACGAAGCGACGGCAAGCAAGAGCAGTGCAAACGAATGGAAACATCTAAAGGAACAAAGAAGTCCACCGATACTAGAAGGTCGAGTGAAAATGGGCGCATTAATTCGTTTGGCAACCTGTTTAGCAAGATCGAGATGTCTCGAACGTGTTTCCACCACTAGATTCGCGGTCACGGTCATGTAAAAGAAACACAAGCAGCCACACCAACGAACAACATTTTATCCCGATCCCATCTCGGAATAATTCAAGCGAGCAATGATCATCCACCGCCGCAGAAGTGTCAACACCTCTCCACTGTAGAGAAATGTCGACACCACTCCGCTGGATAGAAATGTCAACACCTCTCCGCTTTGGGGATTAATATTCCAAGATTTCGTTGTTGGTTGACTTCAGTCATTTGCTGGCCTGCCGTCACGCAAGCAGAGTTTCTTTCGTTTGGTCCAATGTGCAAAGCCGTGCATTCATCAATATTAAAGTTCATTTGCCATTTATCAGACCAGTCCACTAGTTCAAGATCCCTTTGAATAGTAATGCAATTTTGTTTATAGTTTGCTTTGTGGCAGAGTTTAGCGTCGTCAGCAAATTTTGTTGACTATGTCGGTGTCGAGGTCATTTATGTAGATTATGAAGAGGAGGAGCCCAAGAACACCGTCCTGGGATACTCCAGATGTTACCGCAGCCCACTGGCTATTTTCTTGGTCGACACAGACCCGTTGCTTGCCGCCCGTAAGATAATTTTGGAGCCACCTGACCACGTTTCCAGTTATGCCAAGCGCTCCCACTTCTTTCAGCAGGTGTTCATGAGGGACCTTATCAAACGCTCTTCAAAAGACAAGATAAATTAGATCGACAGCCTTGGTTTTGTCGCATATAGCGGTAACCTTATTGAAAAGTTAAATAGTAGTGTCAACACCTCTCCGCTGGAGAGTAGTGTCCCACCCAAACCGTTCCTTTTACTGTTGTTATGAAAAACAGAAATGGCACACGAAGCTCTCTTAGACGTTCTACTTCAGAACTAATCCTCTTGCTATCAAAAGGCAACCTAGTTTGGGCCAATAGGCCTCTTAGACGTTCTACTTCAGAACTAATCCTCTTGCTATCAAAAGGCAGCCTAGTTTAGGCCAATAGGTCTATTGTTGTCTTCCTACACTTATCAACACTTGTAAGCCTCTCCGCTGGGGAGTAGTGTCACACCTCTCCGCTGGAGAGTAGTGCCAACACTTCTCCGCTGAGTTGCGTCAGGAGCAGTCAATGTGGGCCCACACTGAGTTACGTCAGGAGCAATCAATGTGGGCCCACACTGAGTTGCGTCAGAAGCAGTCAATGTGGGCCCACACTGAGTTGCGTCAGGAGCAATCAATGTGGGCCCACACTGAGTTGCGTCAGGAGCAGTCAATCTACCAGCCCACACTGAGTTTCGTCAGGAGCAGTCAATGTGAGCCCACACTGAGTTGCGTCAGGAGCCGTCAATGCGGAGCCACACTGAGTTGCGTCAGAAGCAATCAATGTGGGCCCACACTGAATTGCGTCAGGAGCAATCAATGTGGGCCCACACTGAGTTGCGTCAGAAGCAGTCAATGTGGGCCCACACTGAGTTGCGTCAGAAGCAGTCAATGTGGGCCCACACTGAGTTGAGTCAGAAGCAGTCAATGTGGGCCCACACTGATTTCCGTCAGGTGCAGTCAATGTGGGCCCAATTAGTTCCGCCAAGAGCAGTCAATGTGGGCCCACACTGAGTTGCGTCAGGAGCAGTCTATGTGGGCCTACACTGAGGTCCGTTAAGAGCAGCCAATGTGAGACCCCACTGATTTTCGTCAGGAGCAGTCAATGTGGGCCCAATTAGTTCCGTCAAGAGCAGTCAATGTGGGCCCAATTAGTTCCGTCAAGAGCAGTCAACGTGGGCCCACACTGAGTTGCGCCAGGAGCAGTCTATGTGGGCCCACACTGAATTCCGTCAGAAGCAATCAATGTGGGCCCACTCTGAGTTCCGTCAGGAGCAGTCAATGTGGGCCCACTCTGAGTTCCGTCAGGAGCAGTCAATGTGGGCCCACACTTAGTTCCGTCAGGAGCAGTCAATGTGGGCCCACACTTAGTTCCGTCAGAAGCAGTCAATGTGGGCCCACACTGAGTTGCGTCAGGAGCAGTCAATTTAGGCCCACACTTAGTTCCGTCCGTAACGCCGACTGATGCTTCAATAAGTACGTGTTTTTTGTGACTCAGGATCAGGATTACGATCGCACAGAAAAACCAATCCAGTCGGCTCATGAATATTGCAGGTGCAGAATTTATAATAATCTTGTTCACAATTCGAGCGCATTCTTAAGCGGCATCGAGAAGGATCAGCTCTGAGGGTACACTTGGAACGGAGACTGGCCAGGTTTCCGCTGTGGATTCGGCCGTTCACTCTTATTCACTGGAATCCCATTAATTCTATACCAATATTAATACTCGTATAATAAGTAGTGGGTGAAGAGCTCTTTCCACGTTAACGAACTTACGTCGTCGATGCTACAAAAAAAACTTTGAAATGGAGCTTCACTAGAATTTATGTATGCCCCTGATTCTCGTTCACATCATAAATACATGCACCCAAGTTTCCTTTCCATCAATCGCGTCATCATCAACGACCTTCATTTATTATATTGCCAGGCATGGATCGAGCGGCTGAAAGGGAAAGGTTCCATGGCAATTATTTCAACGTGGAATTGTCTTTCTACAATATCAGACTTAGAAATGTCAGTCGAATACAAAAAGCACAAAGACGAGAGCGCAGGGGACGTCCAACAAAACACCAGCCAGACGGACCAGTGATCAGTATACACTACAGAAGGACGAGAGTGCAGGGGACGTCCAACACAACACCAGCCAGACGGACCATGGGATCAGTTTACACTACAGAAGGACGAGAGTGCAGGGGACGTCCAACACAACACCAGCCAGACGGACCAGTGATCAGTTTACACTACAGAAGGACAAGAGTGCAAGGGACGTCCAACACGACACCAGCCAGACGGACCATGGGATCAGTTTACACTACAGAAGGACAAGAGTGCAGGGGACGTCCAACACAACACCAGCCAGACGGACCATGGGATCAGTTTACACTACAGAAGGACGAGAGTGCAAGGGACGTCCAACACAACACCAGCCAGACGGACCAGTGATCAGTTTACACTACAGAAGGACGAAAGCGCAGGGAAAGTCCAACACAACACCAGCCAGACGGACCAGGGATCAATTTGCACGACAACGTCGTAATGGGCTGAATGTATCTTCCTTTTCAAATACTTTATTCTTACTTTCCGTAGCTCTGTTTATGGTAGATAAAGCTGGGAAATCAAGAATTAACAGATTTACAATTTTGTACTTTTTAATTCGGAGATTATCGCTTATATAGCGTGTTACAGTGTAGCTGCCACCTGATGGTATTTTTTCTGGCGACGACATTTATGGGCTGACCTTTTTACCATTCAAGAGATCGGCCAGCATGTCTCACTCGGGGTCAGGTATGCTCGAACCTACAACCTCCAGCTCTCAATGGACGTCTGTTGTTAGGGTAGGCCGACACGTTACCCACTCGGCCCCGTTCTTTCCTATTTCGTTCGAATATTGTGTTTTAACTTTCAATGATCAAAATTGGAAATAAACTGTGCAGTTCTATAAAGGACGGTATACAGTAGCATGGAAAGCAGGCCTGGACGGGCTGAAGAGTCCTCACAATCAAGTCGTCAAGTTTGGAGTAATGCTAGTCCAGCCTAGATGTGCTGATACAGGTTCGAAGTCTGCTAGGCGCTGGAAGGTTCCAACATAACTTGTTTCCTCCTTTTGCAGTTGCTGTGTAGCTAACGATCTAACGCGGTATGGGGTGGACTCGCCTGCCAGTGCTTGTCGCGCCGGTTATTGTTGCTGATGCCGTCACAACTACCACTCTTAAGGTACTATTTTGTACCTACTGCGCGAGAGCTTTCTAATGAATGGCGTATCATGAATACTCCCTAACTTACGAGGAGAGACGATTTTTGTTATAGCTTCATCAGAGACGGGAATATAGTTTTACCATCCACCTAGGGAGGGGACATCGAACGCAGGCGGAAAACTGTCGGGAGGCCTAATACACAAGCTCCCTCGATGGTATGCCCCTTCAATTTACAGCACTTTCCTCCCCTTCGACATAGAGTAATCTCTCATACTGTCTGACATAACACACCACAACCCTCTCCTTCGGCATGAAGGAGCTAACTCACAGTTAGCGGGGACATAACAAACACCACAACCCTCTCCTTCGGCATGAAGTAGCTAACTCACAGTTAGCGGGGACATAACAAACACCACAACCCTCTCCTTCGGCATGAAGTAGCTAACTCACAGTTAGCGGGGACATAACAAACACCACAACTCTCTCATCAGGCATGAAGTAGCTAACTCACAGTTAGCGGGGACATAACAAACACCACAACCCTCTCCTTCGGCATGAATTAGCTAACTCACAGTTAGCGGGGACATAAGAAACACCACAACCCTCTCCTTCGGCATGAAGTAGCTAACTCACAGTTAGCGGGGACATAACAAACACCACAACTCTCTCATCAGGCATAGAGTAGGACAACCTTCAATATTTTCACTGAAAGTGACAAGGATGCTCTCAATAAATGATGTAATATGCGAATTTTAAACCGAACAAACTCTATTTAACGCATACCATCATATTATAAAATTTCAATGCAAACTAATCAATGGTTTGAAAAATGCACATGTTTATGTTGTTGTTATTTATTGCATTCATAAAGTTCTCCTCTGCCAGTTTTGGCCGCAACTTAGTCTATTTTTATTTTTGACGCTAATGTGATAACCTGGAGGAATGTGGACATGGCACCCAGGGAGAGAACTATTCATACATTTAAAACAAATTACGGCAGAGTTGCAAAAAAAATCGTTATAGCAAACAAATATTAGCAGCCAGAATCATCGCGAAGCACAGAACTACTGGAGAGGTAGGTTTGTAATGGAAGTCGTCTCGGTCGTTCATCGCTGCAGACTTCGCGGGGTCTCAACGAAGTGCCTCGACGAAGCGTTTCTAGTTCAGCCCAAGTTGTCTCCTATTATTGGAGAAACAATGTGACGTAGTACCTCTAGTTTTGCCCCAAATGTGCCATATGTTAATGAATGGACAATGTGTGTTTACTTAGGGCTTCAAGTTCAGCCCAAGATGTGCCTTATGTTATTACAAAGTAAATGTACGTAGACCTAGTGCTTCTAGTTTGGCCCAAGATGTGTCTTATGTTATTACAAAGTCAATGTGCGTAGACCTAGTGCTTCTAGTTTGGCCCAAGATGTGTCTTATGTTATTACAAAGTAAATGTGCGTAGACCTAGTGCTTCTAGTTTGGCCCAAGATGTGTCTTATGTTATTACAAAGTAAATGTGCGTAGACCTAGTGCTTCTAGTTTGGCCC
>SDVV010023232.1:0-12793 GCA_016164225.1 Gammarus roeselii | reverse complement strand
CCGAGTCTCGCTACCGTCAAGCTCGCTAAGCCTCGTTTCGCTACCGACAAGCTCGCTAAGTCGCGTCTTGCTACCGTCAAAGCCGATAAGCAGTGTATCGCTGCCGTCAGGCCCACTGTGCCGTGTCTCGCGTTTTCGTAAAAATGAGTTTGAGAAATCCATTACCAACGACTACTGTAGATGAAAACTATTACATGAGGTATTGTTCCGGAAGAGATGAATCCCAGCAAATCTTTGATTGTAAGACCCGTTACGCAACAAAAGGCACTCAACCACCGCATAGACGGCAAGATAAGGGCCTTACCCTGCTCCACTATGCCATCGATTCCAAAGGAAAGAGATTCCACGATGAACTTTTAGAGCCCTCCCTCGTTATTGGGGAATAAAAGTCTACAACAAAATTACAATGATAATTTTGTCCTTACAAAATAAAATCATCTTTCATGCTCGTAGTAAGTTACAGATCTCAAATAAATTGATGTTTCAATAACTCATAATTCCACACTCACATTTGTATTGGTTTTTGAAGCTGATCGTGAGTTTGAATCATGCATACGAAATACTTCCAAACGAGGCAAGGGAATGAGCGTTTTCTATAACGTTCGATTCAGTGACAATAAATTCAAGTTACGCGCATTTTCTTCTCTGATGGCAATAATTTATTTATAAATAATTCCATATATAATTCCTCGCCCAGCTCAGGCTACTAATATCTTCCATTTTTTGGAGGGATAATAGTGCCAAATCGATTGGAGAATATTAATGGGCTAATTGAAAGCCCTCATCAACTTAGTTATTCTTCTATCCAGTCAGCACCGATGCCACTTGTTCATTCACCTTAGGATTCTTCATAACGCAAGCATCGGCAACACGATGATGCAAATAAATAAATGGGTTGAGATTTTTATGACTGGAATTGCAGTCCAGAACTCGACCTTAGCTGCATGAGATTGTTGTCAATTGAAGTCTCATGCCTAGTGGGAACAGCTGTCTTTTTGCCAATTGAGTCTACAGACTCGCAGGGTAACACCAGTATGTTGCCAATGAGTTCCCAGACCACCTAGCTACCATCGTGTGTTGCCAATTATGTGCTCACATCACGTGGCAACAACATTCTGCTGTCAGTTATGATCCCAGACCACATGGCAACAGTAGTCTTTGGCTAATTAGTTCACAGACCAAACGGAATAAGAGGTGTGATCGCCCGCACTGACAGTGGCCTGCAAAGACAGGAATTGTGAACCTATTTGTCTATCTTCCTCTAATTGCCTAGCATTGAACAATGACCGAGAGATCTGAGCCAGGCCTGCTCAACATCTTAGGCAGTGCCGCAATATTGCTCTTCTGAAGCCTGCTATACAGGACAGGATTATCGGCGGCAAGCCGACACTGATTGAAGTGAGGGAAACTGATAGAGACATAACACCGAACCCCAAAACAGTGACGGTGCTATGGAGATGCTATATTAAATATTTCAACTCTAACAGAGACGAGTCACGTCAGTATTACTTTAAATACAGTTGCCTCAACTAATATTCGAAAACGAAAATCTTCAACACATTAAAAAAATTGCGTTACATATTTAGTTTCTTCTAAATTTGACATGAAAGTCAACGGTTTCATAGATCAAATTCCCCATATTTATCTTTGAAAAAACACAAAATATAAACTAAAGCATCTCGCTTTCACTATCAATCTTTGCCACGTAAAGAAAAAAAACATAGGAAATCAAGTGCTAAGGGTTTACCTGTTGAATGGCATTTTCCTCTATACTTAAATCTGGAATATTCCGTTCCAGACTTAAAAATAAAAGTGTGGCATATATCAAAGACTCTTCCAACACAATTATATGAAACCAAAGATTGAAGGTTTCATGATATATCTTAATCACGTTTGACAATACCTCCGTGACAAATTCACGTGCAATGACACTTGCAGAACACAAACCCACCATCCAACCTATAATAATTCTTCCATTCCTAATCTCTGTTTCTGGTTATTTTGTTCAATCTAGCTGAGAGGATGGGACACCTGATGGTTCAAATTTCTCCGATGCATTCGTACACTTACTGGCGTCGTATATTGTTTCCGTTGAACACCATCTCATTACGGAAGTCACTTCATTTACTGAAATGAATTTTGTTATGACAAATTTTTTTATGACCTAATTTTTTTCTTTGAACTGTATTTATGGTGCGATATATGAGCAATATAAAAAAACAAGCTATATATTTGATTTGGTGAATAAATAGGTTTCCTATCTATCTAAATGTTCTGCTAGTGTTTTCTTACAAAATCTACAAAAGTAGCCTAATACTTTAAAAGTAATTTATAAAGGGAATACATACTTCTCCAGCTAAAATTTTCATGAGTGTCTTTTAGAGTAGACTGCTGGGTATAGTACTGACCTTGTATTCCTTTCCAACGATAATCGTACCTGCGGTGGGAGAAACAACTGGTTTTCAGTTTGCCTGATCGTGCTCGATTCTATGGAATAGATCATTGCGAACAACTTCCGTGATGAAGGACCAAGTCTTGTACTTATCACGACACTCGAGGGTGCGGTGACATTTCTGCATGTTAAATGAGACTAGGCTCCGCCAAACTCTGTGATAGCCTAACCATGACATCCTCGTGCTTAAGAGGAAACAATGTCGGTCGGAAAGCAAAGGGACGAGCTGAAACATTTTACTGAACATTAAATACGGCCTCTGTAACCGTATAAAATAAATACTTATAGGCGATGCTGAGTCAAAATAAGTGAAACGCCCAGTTGCCGGCGTATTTTTCGATATTATTTTGTTTGAAGTGCTTAGGTTTTCCACCTGCTCTTTCTTCGAGCACGAACAACTTTTTATTTCTCTCTCAGCATCGATTTTGAACACACATGGAGCAACCACTGATAATTCGGACGAAGATAATTCAGAGTATTCAATTTACCGAATTACAAAATCCGACACACACATAAATATGTTGTACGGTGAACAGCAGGAAAGTTCAGTTGAAAAACGATCGCTGCTCATAAAAAATAAAGTTTATGTCAGCATATGTTGATATATGAACAGCATTTACACATCTGGTCTCGAACGACACCTAAAAAATCGGAGGACCTTCACATTCTTGTTGCAATCTTACCTGAAATTGTGCGGCCTGCTAGACTTTATGTACGAGTATCGCTGTCGGAAAACAAAAAAATAATTCAAATCCCTGAGGACAGCAAATGAAGGTGAACTATTTTTCTTACTAAAAATGCAATCCGCTGAGGTGAAATATAACACGGGTCTTTATATATTCGATTACTTACATTTATTAAAAAAATTCAACAAGTCTCATTTCGTTCGTAGTTATTCATTTCTTCATTTAGATAGAGAACTAATTCCACACTACGTAAAAAAAAGTGTTTCAAAAATATACAATCATGGCAAACATAATTGAGATAAGGTTTCGTGAGATGTCTGTACTGCGCTGGGAAGTGGATGCATATAAAGAGATGCATTAAATAAAGATGTCTGGCATAGTTGAATTAAAATTCATTTCAAGAAAATGTCAATGGAGATGATGCAACCTATGAGAATGCAGCAGCTTCAAATTGCAGCAGCTGCTAAGGTGGTGCAAATGCCTTGTTTCCCTCTTATGTATGCTGGAACAAGACTGTTGCGAAATTCTTTACAGGGAAGCATCAGTTGGACTAGGCTGTGTAACGTCATTTCGAATACAGTTGTAGGAAGTGATTATCATACGATAACGAATTCCTGGGTTCTGGACCAACGCAGGCGTCGATGGCGTGTCACCCACTAATTACGTATCTATGATGCACTCCTAATTTATGGCAGGAGCGACAGTAAGCAAATGAGCGCCGAGGAGCACAGTAAGTCAGAGTCGAAGGTGAGACATTCATGCATCCATACCCGTGTTATGGAGCAGATACCCTGACGCTGCTCTCTACAGATCTTTGCTTGGGATCCTGCATTAATCAGTAATAATCAGAACAAATATGCACGCAATAGGTGTATTTATGATGACGTCACAGAGCATGGACGTGCTGCTGCCTTGTGTACAAAATTACTTCAAAGTCTGGGTTCGATGAAAACTGAAGTGAAGCAGAGCGTGCACCAGCTGCCTTGTTGATATACAAGCGAGATCCAACGAAAACTTGGTACTTCTTTAATGCATCTATTTATTGCTAGCGAACCCACCTCATCAGCACTAATCAGTGCAGAAATTTGAGTGGAAGCGGTGGTTAATTTTAGAAAATAAAATTTTTAGTCATGGTATCCAGTTACAAACCTTCTTCGCTGGCCTAGGATTTTCGCCACGAAAAAATTCACAGCCAGTATTTGTTGCAACCAAAATGAGACAACATGATCGATCAAATTTTCCGTCTATTTTTCAAGTCGCATTCCAACTTTTATCATATGAGTACGTCATTATTGATAATAGGCGAGAATATGCCATCAGTTTAAGCTCATGAATGATTCGGAAATGACTCGAACTGATGTTGAGAGGAAATGGTCTAAGGATTTATGTGAAATGTAATATAATTAGGTCTGATTTTTCTATGAGTAAATTTCTGTTTGAAGACAAAAAATGTGCAAAAACTAGTATAAAAAATCTTACTGTCCAAACCAGCTCCTTGGGGAGATTTTAACTTAAATCTGAGATTACGATGACCAATATGTGCCTCGTATGAGCCTGCTGCCTCTCCTGCGGGAAAATTTGCATTGCAAATACAAGACGAAACAAATGTCGCCTTGAAATAATTTTCCTAAAAAAGGAAAATGTGAATATATATATAGGGTGAGAGAGGAGCACCATCAAATGTAGGCAATCAGAGACTGCATTCCCTATCATTATAGTCTAACCATCATCAAGCCTTTCTGAGTGCATTGTGTTAGCAATATTACCAGTTGAGCGTGACAAAAAATTTCGTCTGAGTGAAAATTAATTAAAGACAATGTCAGGATGGTCATTCCACCGGCTTTAATGTGCGCATTACTTTAAGTACCACCATTTCCTGTTGCATCTATTTCATGTGAAGGCTGCTAAGCTGCTTCCTTTCCACCGGCTTTAATGTGTGCAGTACATTAAGTAACACAATTTCCTGTTGCATCTGTTTCATATAAAAGCCGCTAAGCTGCTTCCTTTGCATTGGCTTCAATGTGTCCAGTACTTAATGTAACACCATATCCATTTGCATCTATTTCGTGTGAAAGCTGCTAAGCTGCTTCCTTTCCACCGGCTTTGATGTGTGCATTACATTAAGCAACACCATTTCCTGTTGCATATGTTTCATGTAAAAGCCGCTAAGCGGCTTCCTTTTCATCGGCCTGAATGTGTGCAGTACTTTATGTAACACCATTTCCTGTTGAATATGTTTCATGTAAAGGCAGCTAAACTGCTTCCTTTCCATCAGCTTTAATGTGTGTAGTACTTTATCTATCACCATTTACTGTTGTGTCTATTTCATGTAAAGGCCGCTAAGCGGCTTTCTTTCCATCAGCTTTAATGTGTGAGGTACTTTATGTTACGCTTTTTCCTGCTGCATCTATTTCATGTAAAGGCTGTTAAGTTGCTTCATTTCCATCGGATTTAATTGTGTACAGTACTTTATGTAAAAACATTTACTGTGGCATCAATTTCATGTAACGGACGCTAAGCTGCTTCCTTTCCATCGGCATTAATTTGTACAGTACTTTATGTAGCACCATTTCCTGTTGCATATATTTCATGTAAAGGCTGATATACTGCTTCACTTCCATCGGCTTCAATGTGTACAGTGCTTAATGTAACACCATTTCCTGTTGCATCTTTTTCACGTAAAGGCCGCTGAGCAGCTTCCTCTCCATCTGCTTTTATGAGCACAGTACTTTATGTAACACCATTTCCTGTTGCATCTCTTCCATGTAAAAGCTACTAAGCTGCTTCCTTTCCATCGGTTTCAATGGGTACAGTACTTCATGTAACACAACATCCTGTTGCATCACTTTCATTTAGATGCTGCTAAGCTGCTTCCTTTCCATCGACTTTAATGTGTGCAGTAATTTTTGTAACATCATTTCCTGTTGCATCAATTTCATGTAAAGGCTGCTAAGAAGCTTCATTTCCATCGTTTTTAATGTGTACAGTACTTCATGTAACACCGTTTGCTGTTGCATTTGTTTCATGCAAAGGCAGCTAAGTTACTTCCTTTCTTACTTGTTCAAGCATAATTGAACTATGACAGTCTCCTGTCTAGAAACATCCTGCTCTGCAGCAGGGATGTTCTTTTGGCAAAGAAAGTAGTGTTATGTAGGCATTTCTGTAAATTAGAGATTCAAGATGCTCCAGTAACAAACTTAGTTGTGTTTCGACAAGTGTGTTAGTGACGCGTGCTTCAGTAACAAACTTATACCTGATAATCTTCAGATTTTTTTCAGAGTGGTACAGCAAGCAGTTAGACTCCACAAACAATATTCAATCGAAGCAGATGCTGTTCTCATGATTAAAAACCCAGAACAAGTCACTAACCCGGCTGTATTATTGCAAATATTTTCAGTTGTAATGCAATGTGAATGCAGTAATTTGATCGAGTGTTTCCCAATTTCCTCGACATAATAGTTGACCATATCGCCTCAGCAAGTGTTCCTGCCTTGACGGTCGTAGTGATACGAGCTCGTTGACCGGAGGCGGACAAGAAGCTTACCTCACAAGAAAAAAAACTGCTTTCGTAACCAACGGATCGATGTTATATGAAACCGAATAGAGAAGATGGCCGACGTAGGCTTGAATTTCTCTTGGTGCGAACAAATATGTTCTCGATAAAACTGCGAGTGACTTCATCCTTTTCTCCGGCGCAATGTCCCTGGCGGAAATTAACGATTGGCCTTTTTCATTCCGTTGGTTTTATGGAAAATCTAGCACTAACAATATAATATTTGCAAGTAAAGGATCAGACTACATCTTTTTAGTAATGTAGTCTAAAAAAAAATGTTTAACTGAATAGATAATGAACTGCAGCGGCTGACAGTGCATGCACCCTGTATATAGTCAGACCCTTGACGCAGCCAAGTTTTCTGTGACTGCCGGATAAAAGATCAGGTATATAAGGTGAATCCCTAGCATCAACTCTTGTGTGCATTCATAATTATTATGAATTAAGAAAAGGCGTTTCTGCTTTTTATAATGATGGATCATGCCTTCAGTGACGGACCATATCCTCAGCAATCAGGGCCATGGGGTTGTGAACGGATTTACATCCCCCGATATACACCGGTTAGGATCAGGCCATTGCTCAAAAAACATCATGACATTCACAAATAGAATTGATCCAATTCTAACTCAATGAAACCATTTATCAAAATGACAGAGTGAATTCAGCGTTCCTGAATCATTTTATAATTCCATTTTGTTCATCCACAAAATTGTAATTCGTTCTAGTTTCATCAAATTACACATTTTTCTTATGTACACTTGCATTGTGATTTCCTTATGATCTATATAATGAATTACCTGACGAGAGATTTATCAATGCTGTTCATCGACAATAAAACCGTTAATATCATCAGCAAGCAATTGATAATACCATTTGATGATAACGTGGACAAATCAACATGTTGATCAGGGTGGTAGAATGATCGACGTAATTGCTATTGAAAATGTAATGTCGAATAAAGAAACACATTGTCAATATTTTAAGGACCTTTAGTCTGTTTGACCAGGCTATTTATTGTCTCCAATTTGCACATTATTTGCTTGTACTCACCAAGTTAAAGACAGTTATCGATGCGTGGCCCTGGACGATGAACTGAAGTTCGTTGTTGATTGCATTCACTTAGTTCGTTGTTGAATGCATTCACCTATTTGTATTCTTCATTCTGCATCAAGCAGCACTCTTTTTTGGCACTCCTTGCTGTTCTAATTCAGGAACTCATTAGCGATGTTTCAAAAAGGTTAATGTTCAGCATATTGTTTTGGCAATATTTTGCCAAATATTCCATATTTTTAAGGTTCAAATCACTCAATAATCATTAGGCTGAACATTGTCAAATTGTTCAGCTTAAGGATGAGTAAAATAACAACTTTCAGTAGCTGAAACATTTACATATCTACATTTGTGTTCGTAGCAGAAATTTCAAGTGACGCATTTCATCTCCTTGGTGCAATTAGCAAGCACAAAGTCTTGATCATCTTCACTTATGTTTGTATCCATTTGGTACGCACACATCATTTCCCTGGATCCCTGAAAAGCCTACATATGACAACTTCAGATAGTCCTACTCGAACACGTCCAATACTATTTGCAATAAATAACCTGTAAAACAAAGATATATTAATTAATAATGGAGAAGACACATGAGGAGCCGATGAAACTTCTGATAAAACACAGTTCATATATTTTGGCCTCAATTTGTAACATAGATGCTGTTCGACTCTTCCAAATGAAAAGTAACGTGATGTTTTATCACGGAGCCTAATGAATGTCGACCGCTTCAGTTTAGCCCAGGGTCTTACAGAATAGATATAAGGTACATTTCACTCATGACCCTTTAATTTATCTCTGCCAATTCCCACGGCTAGAGGCTAAAAATGCTCATGAGGGTTGAATTCGAATATGACCCAGCTCATCACTCTGTTATCTGTTTCATTGATCATCATAGTTTGAAAATTCAGCAGCTTAAATGTGAATCCTTTCGAAGTTAACTTCCCTCGGTATCATTTGGAGCACCGTTGAATAAAAAAAAAACTATTTTTTTTGACCCAGCTTCATGGGGATTACTTTTCACGCAGCATTAAATTCTTCGCTGTCTGAGGTGATACTATTCATTCAACATTAAACGCCTTGCCGCCTGAGGTGCATCTGCTCTCGCAGCATTGAATGCCATGTGACCTGAGATGCTATACATCTTCACTGAATGTTCGGTCACTGGCTGCACGTCAGAGCTTGGGTTTGTCAGCTGTATCCAAAATTTGCGATGGAAACAAGGCAATTCCTTTAGTTTGTTTTATTATTTTTGGCACAATAAGGTGTTATTTTAAATGTGAGTGTTGGGCGTAATTTTCGAAGAGCTGGTAATTTAAAAATTCACGCTTATTTGTGTATTTTACATCACTGTGATTTAAACAGGATGGAGAGCATCTGCCGGACGATATTTAAACCAATCGCATCCGCTCTCCAATCGATCAAAAAAAAAATCATCACGCAAGGAAGTTTCACAAATTCATAATACTTTCGTATCCACGATGAAGCTCAACACATCCCACATCAACTGATCGATCCAAGGCTGTTAACTCGATCAATTTGTTTTCGTTACTGCTATGGGTATAGAAAAGCAGGGATGTGGTTCAGACCCTGGCAAAATCTATTAGTGAATTTAAACCTACTCTGAGGGCTCTTCACTACTCACTACTCTTCACTACTACTATGGAAATACAACAAGAGGTTGACAAGCGCCAACTTTCTAAGGAATACTTGCTCTTATTTACATGAGAGTGTAGATACTCATCAACGGGCAAGGAAGCAACATGGAAACAATGCACCAGAATCATTTTGGGGTGTCTGGACTACTCACTTTAGTCTTTCATGATTGATACAATCGCCTGAAGAATGGACACTTGGTCGAACAATGAACAGGAATCCTACACACTCCTTGTCACTTCTGAGTTACTGTGACGTGAGATGCTACATCAAGAAAGTTGCCTTGTCAGTGACATTAAACTTATATGAAAACAAAGAGAACGATGCTGATGGGCCTCAGTGATACGTTATCAACACAAAAGTTCTCAGCCTCGAGCTTATGCGATATTTGGAACAAGATATTGGGCCGTCAACTCTCCAAAGCAATCGATGTTCTCAGATGGAAGTGGAAAAAATTTGCCTCTCGACGCATAGCCGATAGTGTTTCCTTTTCATGTAATTAGGACGTGGGAACATTTCCAAGGATCCCTACGGAGGAGGAAAGAATTGCTCTGCATAATTTTCGGATCTTCATGAGTTAACACAATGACGGTATTATTCTTCCTAACAAACTGAAGATATTTTAGCCTGGATGTTTGTAGGATTTGTTAAGGTGATGAAAATTTAATTATTAGAATAAAGAATTTGAATACACCAACTTGACATTTTGAAGAATCTGACTGACTTTTTGGTGGCCCATTTCAACAATTTTCCATAAAAGTGTGAACTTAAACATCGGAGCGTTCGTGCTGAAATTACTGACAGAAATCTCGAAACTCAGATTATTTTGTGTGGCAACACACATGCACTCAAATCTTCTTGATATAAGTTTTAAAAATCGCGTACATTTTTGTATATCAGTCCGAAATTTCCCGTTACCATGTTGCCAGCCTCATTGATGTCAAATTCGCACGTTAATCACTATGAACGAATAATCGATCAACAAAACTTGTAAGCGGCATAGCTATATCATTAACGTCTATGATTCAAATGTTTCTGAGGACCGTCTCCACAATACTGTGTTATTTTTGGTTGGAATTGGAAGATATTTGATTCAAAATTTACATGGTGAGATTTGTGTTATTCTCTGACTACAAACATGACCATAATTCAGTAACACGAGGAAGGAAGAAGAAGAAGAAAGACAAATAAAGGACAAGAGGAAGGACGACAAGTAAAGAAGACGAGGTAAGGGTTTACGACACGAATAGTTGAAAAATCTAAATTGTCAACCAATAAAATATCTGATTTTTTTTTCCACTAATTAATAGTTCATGAGGTTATCCAACATTATTTACAAACTAGGCTATGGTCACGCAGGTAAGTTAATGTTCTGGAGAATTGGGAAGATGGAATCTTACTCTGTAAAATAACTGTCAGCTTGGCAGAGTCGAACCCTTAGTTTTTTCATCTGGCGTACTGACTCAATGCGCGTGAAGGTCCACAAATGACTGCACTATGAAGCTCCAATGAATAAACTACATGAACGACCTGCACATGTTGCCTACTGGCCTTGATTTTCTGGTGGGAATGAACGTCGAGCCCGGGAATTGATTGCAAGGAGTTATATAGACAGAGTGAACAGGCAGGCAACTTGCGTGAGATCAGAAGAATAACAGTAAGATCATTAATTGAATAATCCTAAATCTTAGTGCATACAACACAGGTATAAATCGAGTCAGCACCAAGGAGCAGTAGAGCAGGCAGCAGTAACCACCATAAAATATTTCATGTGACTATATAGTATGCATTTTCTTTAATCTAAGATTCTGTGTTTCACAATAATTTGTCAAATGCCTACGTCTGATCTGGAATTCTAATCGGTACTTCTCTGTAATATATGAGGCTGAGAAGGATGAGGAGTGGGGATAACAGAGGAGCGGGCGCATCCTTCCTTCTGCACAGTCAACAGGAATCTCTCTGAAGTATCCTTGTCGAATCTGCTATTGGAGTCCTTGGGATCTGTTTCAGTTGTCGTATTACTGATGGCTTCTCCTAACTGGCATCTGATGGGTTCACGAAGTCCTCCAGTTTCTCCTCTTTTTCGGCATTAGCTACCGTTTCTGCTCTTCCTAATCCTGAATTTACTTCACTTGCATTTACCTCATTTACACCTAATGTAGTGTTCAAATCCCCTTTACCTTATTTCAAACTCCAGTCTAAACACAAACAACCATACACACAAACGCACACACACTCTCACACACTCACACTCACACACAGTCAACACACACACGCACACACACACACTCGCTCACATACTCTCTTACACACACACGCACACTTACAAAAACACACCTTCACACACACGTACACTCACACCTACACATATATACCCACACACACACAAATACCTTAACCAGCACAGGTACACCCATACATTAAACTGACCGCGACAAAAAAGGGAAGTGACTTGGGACGCGGTAAGTTTCAAAAGGTGGACAGAAGAAGAAAAACAAAGCATATAATTGGAACTGGTCGTAGGACTACTGTGGGACCTTTCCCAACACACACACAGGCCACATTTACGTCTCTATCTACGGCAACATCAACGACCAGCCGATATTGAGTGAGGTACGTCGGCAAACAGAAGATGGCGGCTACACGGTAGAAAAGTTGAAGCGGCTCGGAAAATGTTCCGCCTTTGAAATTAGTGCGAGCTACCAGCAAATAGGGCAGCTGAAAATGCATAGTGTCTTGCCAGTATTTGCCTGTGTACAAAACTTCTACGAGAAAAAAAAGGAATGGTAGGACCTCGCATAGAAGCTAGTCAATATGTATTTGTACTATGCTCTGCAAAATGCAAACTTTCTTCGAAAAACTTTGCATGGTCACTATTGACTACAATGGATTTAATATTGCAGAAAATGTTGTGAAAAATTTATGTGCAAATAATGATATATGTGCGATACAAGAGACATGACTGTTCAAACATGACCTCCAAATTTGTCTATCTGGTGACGCCTGTCAATTCTATTTATCAACGTGCATAGACCTCATGCCGCTCATCATATTGAAGAGCTGGTCTTGGCGCATTATGGGAAAGTGAAGGCAATATTAGGGGACCAAATCACGATCATGCCTGTGTTATGGGGGACTTACACTGCCACCCAGGCAGCAGAACATTTAGCGGATGGCAGGTAATATCGGGGACAAAGATAGAGAACAGATTTTAAATTTCGCTTTTTGTTTACGACATCCCTGCAACGCGATTGTTTAAATTTATAGTTTTGATTTACACATTTGCATTTCTTCCAGACGTTTGGTTGTAAACATACAACGATAAAAACTTCGATAACTATAAACAATTTGATTTAAAGGAAGTTTAAATACAACGCAAAATTTAAAATAAGGTATAGA
>SDVV010023231.1:0-12793 GCA_016164225.1 Gammarus roeselii | reverse complement strand
ACCCCTGCTGCTCTGACCCCCAGGACTTGCCTCCCCCTTCTGTATCGCCAGTGCTGCTACCATAAGCACCCCAAAAGGGCTGGGACCGTCACAGTAGGGGGCAATCTACCATCCTGGGGACAGCAGGGTCACTAAGATGAGACGAGCGTGAATATAGAGAAAGACATATAGGAATGATGGGAGCTGCTCGTGCTCATGGGTAGACCGCCGAAGGCCGCCAGGGGGACGTGGTGCTTAGCCGCTCATTTCGTCCGCTGGGCCCTCTTTGAGAAAGATAATCTTGAGCTGGTCTTCGTGGCTGCTCCGGTGGGTGTCGTCAGCTCCCAGGCCTGTCTCTACGACAAGCTGGGTTCTCTTGTGGTTGCTGCTGGGTCACTGGTCTTCGTGGCTGTTCCGGTGGATGTAGTCAGCTGCCAGGCCTGACACTACGACAAGCTGGGTTCTATTTTTCCTGCTGTCGTTTCCTTGGCTGCTGCTGGTTCCTCTCCGGTGTTGTTCGCTGTCCGATGGTTCAGTTGGAGTGCGCTGGAGCTATCACCTGCGTGTCTGGTCCGTCAATGAATGATGGGGTAAGGCAGGCCTCCCTTATATAAGAAAGGAGGGAGGGGGATCAACCGGCAACTCCCGACCGAGCGGGCCGGGCTGCCATTTGGAACCAAGCGGCTTCACGTAGCAATTCTTGGTCAAACAGGAAAACTCGGAGAATTGGGAAAATTTCGAAATTCTGAAAAAAGTGAAGACACAAAGTTCTAAACGTGTCGAAAACTACTTCCGACGAATGTTATCAAAACTCTCTCGTAAATACGTCTGTGTATTGTTTCCTCATCAAGATTCATTTGAATAAAAGCAGAAGCGCAATGCTAAACCTATAGCTGTACGTAGAGGAAGAGAAAACATTGTTAAACAAATTTTAATTTTAAATGGAAACTATGAAGTGGCGCCTGTTCTGAAAACATAGTGATACAAACACATGCCCGAATCCCTCAGGAAGGGGGATGGCCGTCGGCAAGCCGCATCTCACACGTCTCTCATGCACTCACACAACTTAGCCCTTTTGCACATGAGAGTCCGGCCAGAAGACCCCGCTACACACACTCTGGGTCAGGGGTGCGGTCCAAGGTCGGTGTCAGCAGTAGGTTCCGCCAGTAACACAGGTTCACCCCTGCTGAGGGAATAGAATTTGTTCCCGTACCGGTTACTAACTGGTGTTGCAGAGAACCCCTTTGATAGTACAGGTTGGTCCCTAGTTTGTGCTGGGACCTTGAACCGCACGTTTGCTATCATTGCTTGTGATACTTTAAATTGAACGTAGCTTAAAATCGGTAAAGCCGGTCAAGAGGTCTCCAAAGTGAGCGCCCTGGCATGAACCAGGGGGCCGATGGGGAGTAGAAAGAAAACCCACTGAGGAGGGACCAGCATCCTGTCCAGAGTGATGACAAAGATTTAACGGCCAAGAACGTCAGCCTCTCCAAGATGGCCAGCGCCACCTCAGTCGAAGACGACCGGAGAGACAGCCGCATCGACGAGTTGACCTGGAACGTCCAGGAATCTACAAAGCCTAGTGACTGGCCTCTCTGAACAGGAAGCAGAAGTTTTCGCCCAGACCCTGGCACAATTGGCAACCGCCAAACGAGGCTCGAGGGTCATGCCAAGGCCATTCTTCTCCATACCCACGAACTCGTAAAGGACCAACAAACTAAAGAACCCGCAACTTACGCAAGTACCTCTACGTCCGACGACAACTTCGACGAACTCTCCACCCCACAAAAAAGAAACGAGCTCCGAGGACTGCAAGGAGGAAACAATACACGCCATTTAATGAACGCAACTTGTTCAACAATAGTCATACCTTTCCCAAATACCTGAAGATCACGTTCGATGCCAACGACAGACCGGATATTTGTCATCAGAGTAGACAAAACTTCAAAGTGACACGATTCTCTCCTAAACTAGACACTGTGAAAAGCCATGCAAAATAGTGCCTAACCCGACTCTCTCTACAAGTTCAGGTTCGATCTACGTTGAAGATATCCCAAAGGAGGAAATCGAGGAGTACATCACTGAACTTGTTCAATACGAAGACTGCGTTGTCGAAGCAAAAATCGCATCAAAGATCACACTAAGAAGAGAGACTACCACAGCCCTAATACTGAAATTGAACTGCCTTGCTCCGCCTAAATATCTAGACATTCCTTTGTGCGCCACCAAAACCAAGGTTACACCATTTGAAGGACGTCCGTTGCGATGTTATAAATGCCAGAAATACGGACACACGAGAGGAAACTGTAATGGTAAGCAGAGACATTCATAATGCTCCCAAGACGACCATGACAATCGGGAAGATCCCCAGTCATGCCAGTCAGAAGAACCGCACTGTTTTTTCTGCAAAGTAAACGGACACCCAACCGGACATAAAGATTGCCCAGAGGATGAGACTGAGAGAGCGATCCTCCAATACCAGGTAGATCACGGAGTCGGGCGACGAGAGGCTGCAGTCTCGATGCGCTCTTCCCAGAATGACCCCCCTACCCAGGAGAAAAGACCGGCACCATTCCCCACCCACTTTCTCTTGACGCTCAAAGATAGCGGTGCGAGCAAAGTGGCCTCTTCAACAAATCCATTTAAAATGATGGAATCACTCTCCCAGCAACTGGGAGGAAAACCGAAATACGACAGTATTACCGAAATTTCCAAACTCAGTCACTGTTGAAATACACCCGTCCTTCAACAATACCAAACGAATTATATACACTTCTCGTTACACACCCACAACAGACCTCAGTGCTTTCTCAGAAGGTCTGGCAAAAGATGACGGAGTTACCAACCGTCGTTCGTCTAGTCGACTGATTCAAATCACGAAACACTAGTTTTACCGCATACCAAGTTACCTTCCCAATACGCGACGTACCGGAATTCATAGTAATCCCGTGTGAACAAGGAAGAACTAAAACCTACCCGGTTGCAGCATGGCCTCTAATGTGCAAAAAATAATTTGAATACGGCCACGTCATCGAATACTGTGCCAGCCGCAGACACCCCAACGCTGTAAGAGGTGTGCCGATTAGTACGACAGAAAAGACGGCGACCGCGACCACAAAACATACATGGACCAGAAAGAAATAATCACACAAAACGAGCGCAGAGTTACACGGAAGCAAGCCATCCAAATCTGGAAAGACAAAAATCCAATTTGCTTTGACTATTCAAAAGCAGTCAGATCGTCAATTCCACCAAACTCCTCCGACGATTCTCCTACAACGTCAAAACAATCCCTAAACAAGACTCTAACATTCCCTCGTCGCAGCAGCGCTACCCCACTCAGCCCAGCGACCGCCTCCGTACATGAGATGAATCCCCCTGCAATAATTCCTGCGATGACCAGGAGGACACCGCGATGGACGCTTCCTTCGCAGCCAGGCTCACCACTACAACAACGGTAAGGCGAAGAGATGAAGAAGTCTCCAATGCCCACTCACCACAGAGCTAAAAGATCAGTAACGACATTCAAATAACAGCTCGCCTTGATGACCAAAAACTGCGCCCAGTTGTCCTTACAACGCCTCCGTTCTGCGAAGGCCTAAGCGAGGGACGCGACCCTCCGTGCACGAGCCCGACCCTCGAACACCCCACCAGCGAGAACGACCATCGCCAGGACGGCGACGCGCTCAAAACCAAAGTCGGTAAACTCATACTCGAGACTGCTTAACAACCTGTCACCTTACATGTCTCAAATAGCTCGCAGTCTACACATCCACCCACGCAGTTTAAAGTGACGACCACAGAAGAAGAACGCTCTCGCTCAAGAAGCAAACACTAAGAGCATAAACTCTCGTCCTCCTGCAAAAGCACTCACAGCCGCGACCGAAGCAACCCCAGCAAAACACGCTCTACCGAAAGCAGCTGCACCCGTGAGCACTCTCGATCAAGGACTCCTGGGCAAACTCATAAACACGAATACCACGAAGACTCTCGCAAACCACGCAAAGACTAGATCATCAAGATCCGAGTGTGAACAGCCCTCAAAATGAATACCATAATACTTCAGTGGAACTGCCAGGGACTCGGAAACGACAAAGACGAATTACTATCTTTGATCGCCACCCATAAACCTCTGGTGATAGGCCAAAGAGAGATCAAACTAAGAGAGACCGCCACCTTCAGAATACCCCAATAAATCTTACACCGCCGCGTAAGCCACACCAACGTGACTGCTCACGGCGGAGTGGAACTTATCCACCAACGCGTACCTCACCTCCATCTCCCCTTGAGGACAGAACTTCAAGTAATCGCTATAAAGATATCCGTCCCAAGACCAATAACAACGGTATCCATCTACTCTTCACGAAGCCACGACCTCTCGGAAGCATTATAATGACTGAATTGCTAAACTAATTGCCCTCGCCAATACGCTTCCTTAGAGACTTCAATAGCAACCATGAAACATTGGGATGCGTGAGAACAGACCCCAGGGGAGTGATAATGGCTAACACCATAAACACTCACAACCTGGTCCTTCTCAACGACGGACAACCCACCCGAATCACCCCCGAAAGTGAAACTGCCATCGATTTATCCATGTGCTCCCCCACTCTGGCACCTCAACTTGATTGGGGAGTTTTGCCTTCAACACTCAACAGCGACCACATGGCCCAGTCATCATATCGCTTCTCACCAACCAACCAACCAACCCTGCCCCACAAGAACTTCAGTTCAACTACCGGAAAGCCAGCTGGGCGGAATACTCGGAATACATCGCGTGGAACGATATGGATGGCATCCCCGAAAACATTTCGGAATATGACCTCGTCGCCCAATTATTATACGAAAAGTTTCAAGCTGCAGCCGAGGCAAGCATTCCTCAATGTGCCCCTTCAACCTTCTTCCCGAAACCATGGTGGTGCCCAGAGGTGTAAGAAGCAAGAGATAAGCGTGAAAGGCTATACAACACCTACCGACGTGCACGGTCCCCCGGGAACCGAGTAGCGTGGAAAAGGGCATCTGCTGTTTATCGAAAACTTGGAATGGAGAAGAAACGTGAAAGCTGGGCTCAGTTAGTTAATACTATTAATCAAAACACCCCCCTCTCCCAGGTGTGGGAAAAAATCCGACATATCCGGGGAAAACCCGAGCGACATTTTCAACATTCTTTCAGACGGAGGCAGAATTTATTCTTCCCACGCGGAAATCACAAAAAACTAGCTCAGACTTTTAGCTAGACATCGCATTCAACAAACAACACGGCTGCTTTCCAACGGGAAATGGCTTGCGAGAAAGTGAACATCTTGGCTTCACTTCTAGAAACGAAGAGGCCCACCACAAATCTTTCTTCCTCCACGAACTACAGTGCGCCATAGACCATACACGTAAAACTTTGCCTGGGCAAGACCGGGTGCACATCAACATCATCAAGAATCTCCCAGATGGCGCCCATGAGCACTTATAAAAAATGTTCAATACTCTGCCCCAAAACGGGGTGTTGGAATACTGCTACCGTAACTCCTGCGTGTCGTAGGAGGCAATTGAAAAAGGAACCCTGTAGCCGGGGCTTGAAATACTGCTGCCGCAACCCCTGCGTGTCGTAAGAGGCGACTAATAAAGGGCGGGGCGAAGGGGCTTGGAATCCCTTCCTCTGTCAAATGTTTCCCTAAAAGACGGCAAGAAGAGCGGGGGAGAAGAGAGGCTCTAGCCTCTCCGAACCCTATTGTTAGGGTCGCTGAATGTGTGTGGTTGTAGTTCAAATGAAGCAAAGAGGCGAGAGATTGGTGAGATGTTTGTGAGGAGGAAGCTAGATTTGTTGGCGCTGAGTGAGACTAAGTTGAAGCGTTATGGCGAGTGTGAGTTTAGAGAGGTAAGTGGAAGGAAGTCAGGCGTGGATAAAGGTTGTGCACGAGAAGGTGTGGTGTTGTTAATGAACGATCGACTGACTAGTAGCATCACCTAGTGGAAAGAGGTGTCCTCAAAATTGATGTGGGTGAAAGTAAAGTTTCACGTAGAAAAATGGGTATCTGTAAGTGCGTACGGACCTGGTAGCGAAAGGAGTGAGGACGAGAGGGAGCAATTTTGGACTGACCTGAGCGAGTGTATTGAGAGTTTTGGAAGTCAATTCAATGTGGTTGTACTGTGCTACCTTAATGCAAGAGTGGGAGATGCAGTAGTGGATAATGTGATAGGGAGGTATGGTGTTCTTGGTAGGAAAGACAGTAGAGAAAACCTTATAGACCTATGCATGGAGCAGGAGCTGGTCATCGTAAGAAGCAAGATATCCACAAGTTCACATGGGTGAGGATGGCCCATGGTGAAGTGGTGGAGAGAGCGCTGATGGATTTGTGCTGATTTCGAGGAGAATAGTGCGGAGGCTGTTCATGAGCGGGTGTTGAGAGGAGAGGGTGGAGGAGTGTCTGACCATCTGCTGGTGGAGGGAAGATTGAGAGTGAAGCATAGGTGGAAGGGGAACAAAAGAGTGGGAGGAGGAAGTGGGGTTGTGAAGGTGAGTGAGCTAGATGAGAAAAGCAGAGCGGAGGAGTTTCAGCGGGCATTGAGGGAGGAATTTGACTATGTGAGAGGGCAGGACCTGCAAGATGTGGAAGAAGAATTGGAGACGTTCAGAGATGTATTTTTTAGATGTTCGAGAAATGTGTGTGGTGTGCGACGTGTGGGCGGGTGCAGACGGAAGGGCTGCGAGTGGTGGGACGAGGAGGTCAAACTAGCGGTGGCGCAGAAGAGAAGAGCTTTTGAGGAGTGATTCCAGGCAAAGTCGGTGGTGACCTATGACAACTATAAGAGAAAGAGGTAAAGAGAGTGGTGAGGAGAACCAAAAGGAACGGTGATGCCAGGTGGGGCAGACGGTTGTGCCAGAAATTTGAGATCAAAAAGATGTTCTGGAAAGTGGTTAAGAGGGTGATAAAGGGAAAGACCGGGAAGGAGGAGGCGGTGAAAGATGAAAACGGCCGGTTGTTGATGGAAAGTGGTGGTGTACGGAAAAGGCAGGCCGAGTATTGTGATGAATTGTCGAATGTCGAGGATGGCAGAGAGGCTGACATTGCTGCTATAGGTGGTAGTGCGCGGATGACGGATTTTGGTGAGAGACTTGCTGCGGACATTACTAGAGAAGAGGTGCAGGAGGCGGTGGAGGTGATGAAAGCAGGGGAAGCACCTGGTTTGGATGGCGTTGCGACTGAGTGCCTGAAAAAGGGTAGAATAACGACTGTCGAATGGTTGGTGAGGCTACTGAACATTTGTTTTGTGGCGGGCGTGGTACCGATTAGTGGCGCAGTGCCTGTATTGTCCCGCTGTATGAGGGCTAAGGAGATAAAAATGAATGCTGCAACAGAAGAGGTATCAATTTTTTGTGTGTGGTCGATAAGTTATATGGCAGAGTGCTGATCAAAAAGATTAGAGAATGTAGGATTGCGCAATTGGAGTGGAACAATGTGGCTTAAGGAGTGGTAGAGGGTGTACCGATCAGATTTTTGCAGTGAAACAGGTCTGTAAAGTGGGCGGAAAGCTGTTGAAAGCGATGCAAAGTTTCCATGTTGGCAGCCGAGCATGTGCGAGATTGGGAAGCGAGGTGAGTGATTGGTTCACAGTGAAATTGGGTCTGAGACAACGCTGCGTGATGTCTCTTTGGCTATTCAATCTCTATATGGATGGAGTGTTTACAAGTGTTTAATGGAGTGGTCAGGGAGGTGAACGCGAGTGTGCTGGGTCGTAGCTTGGAGCTGTTGGAGGCGAATGGGTGGAGTTGGCAGTCGAGCCAGTTGCTGTTTGCGGATGGTAATGCGCTGGTGGCGGATTCAGAGGAGAAGCTTTGTAGGCTAATGTCTGAGTTTGGTAGAGTGTGTGAGAAGAGGAAGTTTCGAGTGAACGTCGGTAAAAGTAAAGTAATGAGATGCTCGAGGACTGAAGATGCGAGCAGAAGTAGTGTCCTCCTTAATGAAAAATTGTTGGAAGAAGTTCAGTGTTTTAAGTATCTGGGCTTCCATGTGGAGAAGACTGAACTAGTGGAAACTGAGGTGAAGTCGCGAGTGAAGGAGGGGTGTAAAGTGTTGGGTGCACTGAAGAGCGTAATGAGCTGCAGGTCGTTGGGGATGGAAGCAAAGAGAGGGCTGTGTGAGGTTATCTTTGTCCCAACTGTGCAGTACGGAGCTGAAACAGGGGGTGTGAGAGCAGAGGAGAGAAGAAGGTTGAATGTTTTCGAGATGAAATGTTTGAGAAGCATAGCTAAAGTAGCCTGAGAGACAGGTTCACTCACGACGTGGTTCGAATCAGAACGAGGATGGTGAAGAAGTTAGAGGACAGAGTTGATTCGCGTGCTCTGAGATGGTTCGGGCACATGGTGAGGATGGATGAAGGGAGATTGGTGAAAAAGGTATTGAAGGCAGAGGCAAGTGGTCGTAGGCCTAAATGGAGACCGAAGTTTGGGTGAAGGTAGCGAGAGAACGTGCACTGGATTGGCGTGAGTGGAGAATGATTGTGAACGGATGAGTATTGACGCTGCCCTGATGTGCTTTCCCGCCCTTGGCATATCGTTGAGAGACGGGATGGTCTTGGGCGGGGAGGGGAGGCCGGTCATCATGACGCGGCAGGGGTAAACCAGTCACACTGTCATGCCCTGCTGCTGACACTGACCTCAAACCGCACTCATGACCCGGAGGGTGTGTTGCGGGGTTCTCGGCCGGACCCTTTAGCGCAAAAGGGCTAAGGTGTGCGAGTGTGAGTGTATGAAAGTGTGAGGTTCGCCTTGCCGTCTGCAACCCCCTTTGCTGAGGGATTTCGGCCTAGTGTCTGTAGCTGTAACACTGTATTCAAACTCATTTTTCCCGATCAATGGCGGGAAGCTGTAATTGTCCCAATACCAAAACCCGAAGAATTTCACGGTGACCCACGTTACTACCGCCCCATTGTACTACCAGCGTCCTCTTGAAGACTATGGAAATAAGGATTAACTCACGTCTTGTAGACTACCTTGAGATGCACGCAGGCCTCAACAACATCCAGTGCGGCGGCCGCAAGCGCCGCTCCACGACGGACCACCTTGTACGACTGGAATCTGACATTAGACGGGCTCTTGTCCGAGGGGAACACGTGGTTTCCGTATTCTTCGACGTTGAAAAAAAGCATACGACACTACTTGGAAATACGGAATCATAAAGGTTCTCCACCTCAAAGGCCTGAGAGGATACCTAACACGTTTTATCCATAAATTTCTGCAAAACCGTACTTTCAGGGTCAAAGTTGGCGACACCTTGTCACCATCGTATCCTAAAGAAATGGGAGTCCCCCAGGGAAGCGTCCTCAGCGTCACTCATTTTATCCTCATAGTAGACCAGCTAGCCGACATTCTTCCGCGTGATGGAACACTCCTCTCATCACTATATGTGGACGATCTACAAATAAACTACAGGCACCCAAGCCTACCAACGATTCAACATGAACTCCATAAATGTCTAAACCTAGTCGGAAACTGGGCGTCCGTAAACGGATTCCGATTTTCGCCTTATAAAACTAAAAGCTTGCACTTTACCTCTGTAACCGGCATACACCTGAAACCGGACCTAATACTGCATAACACCCCTCTAGTATACTAAGAATCTATTGAGTTCCTGGGCCTCGTCTGGGACCCTAAACTAACGTGGTGACGTCACCTTGCAGCCCTGGTGACCGCTGCAAACGGGCAACAGAACCTATACTATCGGTAACTTCGCTGATATTCGGTGCCGACACGGACACCGGCATGATGTTGTTTAGAGCAATAATACGCTCGTGCATTGACTACGGAGCCGTTGTTTACGGATCAGCCGTTAAAACCCACTCTCGATCATCGTCAACAATGCTTTGCGGATCACAACCAGCGCGTTCCGCTCCACTCCCATCGAGTCCCTCAACGTGCTTGCTAACGAGCTTCAACTACCGCTCCGGCGAGACAAAACTCTCGCTACAATACCATTTCAAGACTGGAAGCCTTATCAACAACCCAGCACTCGGCGACCTCACCAACATCCCCGAAAAACGCCTATTCGCGGAAAAGAAGAATATATGCCCACCTTTTTCAATACGCGTAGACAACCTACTAACCTCGCTCAACATCAATCGCAAGGCTATCAAGCCTTCATTCTCCTATCGAATTTTACAAATCAATACACCAACGTGGATAATCAGCCCACCGCTGTTCCACCTAGAATTGCAAGTGTACCCTAAAGAAACTACTCCAACGAACACGTATCGCCGAAATTTTTCAAAATTACTTGAGGAGCAATACTCGGAGCACCGCCATATATACACCGACGGCTCCCAAACAGCGGATGGAATGGGAGCTTCCGCCGTGTGTGGGGAGACCACACGGTGGGCTACCCTACCCTGACAAGCCTCTGTATTCTCTGCAGAGCTGTACGCACTCGAACTAGCCATCTGTATTGCCAAAACTGACCACCTCCCTAAATACGTCGTATTTTCGGACAGTCTGAGCGCTCTTACTCAGCTGAAAAATCTGCACTATGAACACCCTGCACTTCGTAAATGCAGCACGACCTATCCACCATGTCCGGAGCTGGTTAAGCGACTGAATTCTGCTAGATCCCTGGGCACGTAGGAATAAAAGGCAACGAGCGCGCCGATTATCTTTCTAAACACGCGTCTTCCCACCAAGAACAATTTATTTCCATACATTACCGAGACAGGTTTTCCATCATCAATTCGCATATAACATCTCAATGGAATCACCCATGGCAACAGAGTGGACATAAATTGCTTGCAGTTAAATCATCCGTAGGAGAATGAAACATCCAAGTTTTCCAATAGAAGAGACCAAGTGTTCATTAACCGTTTGGGCACGGGACACACGTGGATAACTCACCACCATCTGATGAATGTAGACATGGGACCGGATGCGCCACCATGCCCCTGTTGCTACCAGGTGGCAATCAGTGTGAAAGACATACCTATGGACTGTAATGCACTCGCACTAGCCCGACGAGCCTTCATAAGCCCCCCATCCCGTGCAACCTGCAATGCCTGCTCACAAAAACAGCAACCCAGGAAAAAAAAATTACTGTCTCGGAAAACACACCGGCTTTTATGACTCGGTTTAAAACTACTCGTGTCTGAATCTTCCTCGTTCCTAAGCTCACTACCCTGCTGATTCCATAAGTTGAAGTTCGAATTCGATCACGCTTACGTGCAACCCAACAGAACTCATGGATCTTCACGCCCTAAGGGGGAGCCTGCAGTGACTGCGTTGAGGCTCCGGTGGAACACAGATGCAACTACTACTACCACTACCCCTGCTGCATTTTAGTGACCTCCACCACCGACGACCATACCGTTTATCCACGAGATGCCAAGGGCGGGAAAGCACATCAGGGCAGTGTCCAAATCCATACATTCACCACCATTCACCACTCACACCTATCCATTGCACGCTCTCTCGCTATCCCTCCACACTCGTGCCTCGCCTTTATAACGTCTGCTTCCCGTCATCTATCCACTCAAACTATGGTCTATCTTGAGGCCTACGTGTACTCACCTCCGCCTTCATCGCCTTTTTTTACCGATCTCCAACTTCCTCACCATCCCCGGTATAATTCCAACAACGTCGTTATTGATCCTGTCTCTCAGCGTCACTCCAGCCATGCCTCTCAAACATTCCATCTCGAAATCATTCAACCTTTATTTCTTCTGGTCTCAGCTCCATAGAGGACAGTTGGGACAATTACCCCTCATACCTATAACCCTCTCGTTGTTCCATCCTCAACATCCTACATCTCATTACACTCTTCACTTTACACCCTTCTTTCACTAGCGACTTCACCTCAGAGTCCACTAGCTCAATGTTCTCCACATGGCAGCCCAGATACTGAAACACTAATTTCCTTCAATAACTCTCCATTTAGGAGGACACTAATTCTGTTCACATCGACATCCCTCGAATAACTCATTACTCAACTTCTACCCACGTTAACGCGCAGCTTCGTTCTCTCACACACTACCAAACTCCAACACTAGCCTACACAGTTTCTCCTCCGAATCCGTCACCAGTGCCGTATATTCCGCAAACTGTAACCGACTCGACTGTCAACTCCGCCCATTCGCTTCCAACAGCTCTAAGCCACGACCCATTACACTCGTCTTCACCTCCCTGACCACTTCATCCATGTTGAGATTGAACAGCCAGGGAGACATAACGAAGCCTTGACTCGGTCTCACTTTCACTGTGAACCAAGCACTCTCCTCGCTTCTCACTCTGACACCTGCTCTGCTTCCAACATAGAAACTCTGAACCGCTTTCAACAGATTCAACTATTCCTTAATACCACTTCCACCGTCGCAGAAAGCCACTAAAATTTTACGAGTTCTGAAGTATCAAGCCATGTCCCCCCAGTGCATTTCTGCCTATCCTTTTTCCGTTGCAGGCTGTTCGCGGCGTTCCCCCCCCTAAGCATCTGTTAGGTTCACGGGCCGCACGGAGTCACGGCCCAACCGGGGGGGGGTGAACACCCTTATTTCCCTTCAGACTCCCCTCTTCTTCACCCTTTACTATCTCTCCTTTTCTCCCCTATCCTGATTTGCTTGACTTTTATTTACCTCATTTGCATCTTATGTTTAGTTTAAATTTCCTTAAACTTGTCTCAGACTCCTTCTTAACAACTCTCCTAATAGTCGCTGCACACAAACACACACACGCACACACAGACACACACACTCAAACATACACATACCGGTTCTAACTATTCTCCTTTCGGGTGGCAAATAACAGCCAAGTTGCGCTCTTTCTTTCATGCAACCTTTTTCTACGACT
>SDVV010023230.1:0-12793 GCA_016164225.1 Gammarus roeselii | reverse complement strand
CTTCATGGTGGTGAAACACCTGTGTGGAGGTAGCAAGAGCAGGCTTCATGGTGGTGAAACACCTGTGTGGAGGTAGCAAGAGCAATCTTCATGGTGGTGAAACACCTGTGTGGAGGTAGCAAGAGCAGGCTTCATGATGGTGAAACACCTGTGTGAAGGTAGCAAGAGCAGGCTTCATGATGGTGAAACACCTGTGGGGGGTACCAAGAGCAGGCTTCATGGTGGTGAATCACCTGAGTGGAGGTAGCAAGAACAGGCTTCATGGTGGTGAAACACCTGGGGGGGGGTAGCAAGAGCAGGCTTCATGGTGGTGAAACACCTGAGTGGAGGTAGCAAGAACAGGCTTCATGGTGGTGAAACACCTGTGTGGAGGGAGGTAGCAAGAACAGGCCTCATGGTGGTGAAACACCTGTGTGGAGGTAGCAAGAGCAGGCTTCATGGAGGTGAAACACCTGTGTGGAGGTAGCAAGAGCAGGCTTCATGGTGGTGAAACACCTGTGTGGAGGTAGCAAGAGCAGACTTCATGGTGGTGAAACACCTGTGGGGGGGTAGCAAGAACAGGCTTCATGGTGATGAAACACCTGTGTGGAGGTAGCAAGAGCAGGCTTCATGGTGGTGAAACACCTGTGTGGAGGTAGCAAGAGAGCATGCTATGTATAGAGATGAGTGGAGATTGATTGTGAATGGATAAGTTTTGACGCGGCCCTGGCGCGCTTGCACGCTCTTAGCCTCTCGTTGAGGGTGAGGAAGGGCCTGGCTATCATGACTTCTTGCAACTATGTATCGGTTATTCCAAGAAGAGGCATCATGGTATTGAAGTCAAATAACGTATAGTGTAGTAACCTATCACTATTTCTTCTACTCCCTCCCTCCCTCCCTCCCTCCCTAGGTCGTACGTCTTGCACCAGTGACCTGCTGTTTTGATAATCAAATTAACGGAGTTTTATACGGACGGATGATATTCGAAGTCAAATTACACGCATTTAGTAAGAGAAAAACCAGTTGACGCGTGTAAATTGTTTATCAGATCAATTTTTAAATTTCAATGCTACTCTTTTAGCTTGAAAGACTAGAATAATATTCACAGACTTTAACCAACAGAAAACAAACTTTCCTTGTTCCTAACGTACAACACCTCTTTTCACTGCTCTGCATCGCGCTGTGTTGAATGCTTGCAGACATAACGAAATACATTACGTGGTTCAACAATTTGATGTCCTTATGCTTCCATGTTTGGGAACCATTAATAAAAGGAGAAATGTCCGATCACCGCCCATCGCAGGTCTCTTCTAATACTCTCCCACCAAAGTGAATGCGAATTCTTTACTTCGAAAGTTTAAAGGAAGCTCAAAGGGACTGAATAAATATAACGAAACAGCACCCGCAGGAGGTGCTTCTGGTCACGTTTCTGCTGACCCCCCTCCCCCTCGCTTCTCACTAATAAACCCTTTGATAGTGTATAGTAGAAAGTGGTGGACGTGGGTCGTGTGCGTACTTGGATACTTTTGTCATGAAAATTTCCACCGTGTAATGAAAAGGAGATGGCGGGATGAATAGTCGGGTAGATAGGGAGAGGCATATTCCTGGACTAGGCCCTGGATCGACATTATTCAATTATAATCATACCGTCGCCCACAGATGGCGCTGATCATTTGAAGGGACTGTAGTCACCTGTTCATCAAAAACTTTGCCATGTAATTTGTTTTCCTTACACAAACTTGAATCGTTTGAATGTTGGTGATGGAGTTCTCTCATTAAACTGTTTCTCTAAGGCAAACGTAAATGGCGTAACAAATCTACCAAAGTTGTTTGCATAATTTATGAATGAAGCGGAGCTTATTTTGTCTCTTAATCAATAGTTATTCTGATAATTTACGGATGGAGCGGATCTTATTTTTACTCCTAATCAATAAGGCTTGCATTTAATTTAATTTTGTTTTCCTAGGCTGTCAGCTGATAAAGCCACAGCTAGCTTTTTTCACGGCTTCATGCGCTGTCTCATCTTGCGATCATGTAGACTCGAACCTACGAACTTCAGTTCTTTTTGAAATCTATTGAGAAGAGAGGCCGACACGCGGCCTACACTACCACCAATCGAGTGCTATTGTGAAACAGTGTACTTCTATTATGAAACAGTGTACTTCTATTATGAAGCAGTGTACTTCTATTATGAAGCAGTGTACTTCTATTATGAAGCAGTGTACTTCTATTATGAAGCAGTGTACTTCGTGACGAAAGCACCCCGTCTTGAAGTGTTGATTCATTAAGACCATTTCTTCCTTTCAAGTTCAGTCAATCGGTCGTCGTTTTGTAATATTAATTGATTTACATTAATTTCTCAAAACGAGTACATTCATCTTCGATCAGGATCCTATACGGGACTTTGCTCATATCCTGGACATCATACAATTTGGGCATAGAAGTATCATTGCTAGTCATATAGTATTTTTCTATTTTGATAAGTTGAAAAGATATCCAGAAAGTTGAGATGTACAGTAGCGAAAAAAATAATAGATTATTCCCACGTGGAATTTCACTTCATGATGAAATTTTTGATGGTACTATATCCGGTCATAGCTTCTTGATGGATGATATTTATACTTCCGATGAGCGAAATAAAATTCGTTTAGGATTTGAAATTAAAAAAATAAATTATCATTTTCCGCTCAGTTTTTGAGGATGTCGGAACTTTAATTTATTACATTTAATCAAGAAACGTTGTCCAGATATATTATCGTGAGAAATTTATTTTGTGAAGTTCAATTTCACCAGGGAAAAGTTACTGTACGTGTTAGGGGGTCGCATGTAGAGATGTACTTTATGATTACTTCTAACCGAGACCTAGTTTCTGTACGTGTTAGGGGGTCGCATGTAGAGATGTACTTTATGATTACTTCTAACCGAGACTTAGTTTTGACGATTTTTTTTTGCTTTAGGATGAATATCAAAATAAAATTAAATGTGTTGATTATTCCGATAGAAGATCGTTCATGATATTTGATGGCATCTCCAATCAAACCAATTCTTCCATGAATTTGTAATTTATCCAATCCCTTCATGAATATTTCTTCAGGTATCTTACTGAGAACGAATACAGCCTGCTTCATCAGATATGCAGTCAAACACCGCGTCCCACTCCCACGTACAGAAACATCAGGTATACTGAGTCAAATACCGCGTCCCACTCTCACGTGAAGTAACATCAGGAATAATGAGTCAAATACAGAGTCCCACTCCCACGTACAGTAACATCAGGTATACTGAGTCAAATTCCGAGTCCCACTCTCACGTAAAGTAACATCAGCTATACTGAGTCAAATACAGAGTCCCACTCTCACATAAAGTAACATCAGCTATACTGAGTCAAATACCGAGTCCCACTCTCACGTAAAGTAACATCAAGTATACTGAGTCAAATACCGAGTCCTACTCTCACGTACAGTAACATCAGGTATACTGAGTCAAACACCGAGTCCCACTCTCCCATACAGTAACATCAGGTATACTGAGTCAAACACCGAGTCCCACTCTCACGTACAGTAACATCAGGTATACTGAGTCAAACACCTCGTCCTTCTCTCACGTAAAGTAACATCAGGTATACTGAGTCAAACACCGCGTCCCACTCTCCCGTAAAGTAACATCGTGACAAGCAAGCAAGCCTCAAAAACGCCTCCAAATAATCAATGTGCACCGAGGTAGGAGAACGCCAGCCAGCCCAGCAGCGAACTTCTTTCCAGAAGAGGGAAATAAAGACGCCGCTAAAAAAGGGAATGCGTTGCCGCAGCATCAACCCAGGAGAATTCCATCCACTCCCGCCAGGTGCGAGGGCTGGCAAAGGTGTGGATGTCCTGGAGTGGACGGGGTTGCGGGGGTTAGGCTGGTGGCTCTCGGATGGCATCAGTCGATGGTTGGCGGCTGTGAAGGGAGGATGTGTCACTTGACTTGAGCTTATACTCTGACCTGGAACACACGTGAACGAAGGAGCTGTTGCTACCATAACTTGAAACGCGTTCTTTCTGATGTTGACGACTAGAGAGTTTACCCTCTCAATTGAATGCTAATTCTTGATGAAACATCGTAATCGTTGTACCAAACGAGTTAATAATTTGCATTAGATTGTTTAATGATGGACAATTCAAGACACATGGAAAAGGAAATCCAAACTTGTGGTTTTACTAATGAATTCGATTATGTAAATATTGTTTGTCGGTGAAAAGTGAAGTGGAACACTGTTTGAATATTAATGTTCGCTGTGGCTAACGAGTTCTTGGGAAGGATTGTTCGTAGGGATTATGATAATTTGAGGCAGACTTGCGTGAAACACAAGGTCATTTGTGGTCCTTGAATTTGTAACCAACAGGCTGAACTGCCAAGGGAAATGAAAAATCTTGCGTACTTCTACTAATGTTGTGTATGTGAATGCTACTTAATGCAAATGTTGTATGGGGTATTTCGGTGTGATAATTTCAGTAGATAGGCTTAAGTTGTGAAGTACGTAGGCCTGATTGTCCCATATAATACAGTCATTTCCAGTTGTTGTCATTACTCGTCCCATATAATACAGTGAACTCTAGTTGTTGCCATTACTAGTCCCATATAATGCAGTCAATTCTAGTTGTTGCCCTTACTAGTCCCATATAATGCAGTCAACTCTAGTTGTTGCCATTACTAGTCCCATATAATACAGTCAACTCTAGTTGTTGCCATTACTCGTCCCATATAATACAGTCAACTCTAGTTGTTGCCATTACTCGTCCCATATAATACAGTCAACTCCAGTTGCTGCCATTACTCGTCCCATATAATACAGTCAACTCCAGTTGCTCCCATTACTCGTCCCATATAATACAGTCAACTCCAGTTGTTGCCATTACTCGTCCCATATAATACAGTCAACTCTAGTTGTCGCCATTACTCGTCCCATATAATACAGTCAACTCCAGTTGCTGCCATTACTTGTCCCATGTAATACAGCCAACTCTAGTTGTTGCCATTTTAACCATTATTGGTTGCAATGACGTAGTCGTCATTGCAACCTATAATGTTCGTGAATCACTTGGTTTGTGTTTGGTCGCACATTGAAAATGTTTCGTCTTATGACTGTTTCTCAGTGGGTTCTTAGTTGACATGTTTCTACAGTTGGCTAGCTCCGTTGATAAGGTTTTCTTGGAATTTAAATATAATTTGTTTGATCGCCGCTGCCTGAAGATTCTGGAAGGAAGCACAGGCTGGCCTTAGAGGGCCACAACCGCGTCCGTTTTCGAAACGCTGTATTGAGTTAGTAACGTAAACATATGCTACATAGTGATTTATTGACAAATCGAGAACCTATGCTACACAGTTGTTGATGTTGAACGTTTGTGACCTCAACAGCTAATTTTCTTCTTCAGAAAGTCAAAGTGAAACTCTAAACCTCCAATCGCTATTTCTCTTTAATGGTTCAAAAGATTCGTATTTTAGTTTCACATAATTTTGCACACGTTTAAATAGATAGACGATAAAATTATTTTGCGGTTATGGCGTCTTTCAAACATCCTCCTACTCCATGCCCTTATCATGGATTTATCAATTGTATTTGAATATGAAGCATTTTTACTCGTGTCACATGATACCTCATAATAGACTATTGCAATGGGGAAGTTCAACCCCCCCCCCCCCTGTTGCCTAAAGCCGCGTTTACGCTCATCGATGCCTGAACACTATTGATGGCCACCCGTTGTTGGGGGGCACGATGTCGGCAACTTGGGGCACTCGGTCCATTTAAGTCTTGCGAACGCAAAAGATTACGTCGTATAGAGACAAAGGACCAGTACGTTTTTTTCTGCCCTGATCTCATGTAAAAAAAATCATTGTATTAATTTGCGCTATCATTCCTATACACAGCACTTGGTGATTTTTATGTAGGATATGCCTGAGTAGGCTTTAGAACGGAATTAAATATGAAACTTATCCTATTAGAAAGTCCTCATATGCATAGCATCCAGTTTTAATTTATGCCGATTAATTTCAGTTACGTTACATATTAAAGTGAATGCCTAATTAGTTGTATTCATTAAGCCTAATGAGTCGGCGGACAGCAGCAGCAGCGCGGCGGCGGTCGCTGGCTGGCCTAGGATCGCCAGCTGCTACAGTACCTGTTACAAACAAATGGCGGGCTTACGTCTACCGACTGTACCCTCACGATGGATTGAAGAAAAATACCCTTGGTGTCTTTAATAAGGATGAATTGTTTCAATTAACAGCTTATCAATGCTTGATTGCATGAGTATCTTCAGACGGTTCCAATATCACTCGTTTTACACTGCAAATACTACACTATAAATATTACACGATAAATATTGCACTGTAAATTTTATATTTTGAATTTTACGATGTAATTATCACACTGAAAGTATTACACTGTGAATATTATACTGTTTTTTTGGGGGGGGGCATTCCCTGAGGCTCGAGAGGGTCACCTGAGAGCGTGCAGCGCCGGGTTTTACGTCTGCCTGGGTGTTTGAGACACCAGCTTGGGTCAGTGTTTGGTCGCATCTTTAAATCTGGTCGGTCTGTGGCTATTGAAACACCCAAAATACGTAAGGACACCCAAAATGCTAGAGGACATCTAGAGTGTTTGAGGACACCCAAATTGATACACATGTAATAGGAAAAGCAGGCACTACAGTGAGTGACAGTAGGGAAGGTACTACAGTGAGTGATAGTAGGGAAGGTACTGCAGTGAGTGACAGTAGGGAAGGCACTGCAGTGAGTGACAGTAGGGAAGGCACTACAGTGAGTGACAGTAGGGAAGGTACTACAGTGAGTGACAGTAGGGAAGGTACTACAGTGAGTGACAGTAGGGAAGGCACTACAGTGAGTGACAGTAGGGAAGGCACCACACCGAGTGACAGCAGAGAAGGCACCACACTGAGTGACAGCAGAGAAGGCACTACAGTGAGTGACAGTAGGGAAGGTACTACAGTGAGTGACAGTAGGGAAGGCTCTACCGTGGGTGAAAGTATATGAAGGGCAGGCACTGCAGTGAGTGACAGTATATGAAGGGCAGCCACTGCAGTGAGTGACAGTAAATGAAGGGCAGGCACTGCAGTCAGTGACAGTATATGAAGGGCAGGCACTGCAGTGAGTGACAGTAAATGAAGGGCAGGCACTGCAGTGAGTGACAGTATATGAAGGGCAGGCGCTGCAGTGAGTGACAGTATATGAAGGGCAGGCACTACAGTGAGTGACAGTATTTGAAGGGCAGGCACTACAGTGAGTGACAGTATTTGAAGGGCAGGCACTACAGTGAGTGACAGTATTTGAAGGGCAGGTACAGTGAGTGACAGTATATGGAGGGCAGGCATTATAGTGAGTGACAGTATATGAAGGGCAGGCACTACAGTGAATGACAGTATATGAAGGGCAGGCACTACAGTGAGTGACAGTATATGAAGGACAGGAACTACAGTGAGTGACAGTATATGAAGGGCAGCCACTACAGTGAGTGACAGTATATGAAGGGCAGGCACTACAGTGAGTGACAGTATATGAAGGGCAGACATTACAGTGAGTGACAGTATATGAAGGGCAGGCACCACAGTGAATGACAGTATATGAAGGACAGGCGCTGCAGTCAGTGACAGTATATGAAGGACAGGCGCTGCAGTCAGTGACAGTATATGAAGGGCAGGCACTACAGTGAGTGACAGTATATGGAGGGCAGGCACTACAGTGAGTGACAGTATATGAAGGGCAGGCACTACAGTGAGTGACAGTATATGAAGGGCAGGCACTACAGTGAATGACAGTATATGAAGGGCAGGCACTACAGTGAGTGACAGTATATGAAGGGCAGGCATTACTGTGAGTGACAGTATATGAAGGGCATGCACTACAGTGAATGACAGTATATGAAGGGCAGGCGCTGCAGTCAGTGACAGTATATGAAGGACAGGCGCTGCGTTCAGTGACAGTATATGAAGGGCAGGCACTACAGTGAGTGACAGTATATGAAGGGCAGTCACTACAGTGAGTGATAGTATATGAAGGGCAGGCACTACAGTGAGTGACAGTATATGAAGGGCAGGCATTACAGTGAGTGGCAGTATATGAAGGGCAGGCATTACAGTGAGTGACAGTATATGAAAGGCAGGCATTACAGTGAATGACAGTATATGAATGGCAGGCGCTGCAGTCAGTGACAGTATATGAAGGACAGGCACTGCAGTGAGTGACAGTATATGAAGGGCAGGCACTGCAGTGAGTGACAGTATATGAAGGGCAGGCACTAGACTGAGTGACAGGAACTGATCTTCCAGCGGAGGTCGTGTCTATCGACAATTGAAGGTCGACCTGAGAAATGACTTGTGAAGTCCTCATTGATGCGTGTAGGTCGATAAGAACACACGCCTGTTGATGTCCATATAACAGGCCTTCAGACCCGTATTCTTGGACCACCGCTTCTACTCGAGGCACTCATCTTGCGACTAAAGTATCTTGTGGCGCGCCTCCTTTATTAAGAAACGTACACAAGAAACCCTCGTTACCCCCCCCCCCCCTAATCTAATCTTGGTATTGCTTCTTGAACCCAACACCAATTCTATACATGACCGAAAATCACTCCCTAACTTAGCCTTCATAACGGGGCTGGGATTATCTTACCCTCACTGTTTGTCCTGCCGTCCGAACACGAGGAGTTTGCACGTTCAAAATCGATGGCATTAATAACTTAACGTATCGTCAAACCTGCTATTATTTATTCTTTGAATAAATATTAACATTTTTTCTTACATTCTTATTCCAGTACCTTGTTTGTTAGTTGATTGATAATTTCATCAACATGTTTATAAGCTGTTCTTGCATTTCTTATCTTTTAATAAGATCCAATCTCGTAACTATAGGAGGTGCCCTCTTGCCGCCTTCTCTTATATTGCTGAACGTGTTCCAGTCCAAGTAATAAACAGCTGAACTTTTTGCGTAGTAAAACGTAGCAATGTCGTATTTTTAACCCTTAAATTCAAACTTTTTGCATATTTGTTCTCAACTTCAGCGGAATTCCTTTGTGTATGTATATCATATATATTTTTCTCTTGGCTCTCTTCAGGGAGGGACGATCTTGTGAACGTTTATAAGTGAGGGTTAGTTGCCCTCTCCTGAAGGGGACACTGCAGGTACTACTTACTGAACCATAGGCTACCCCTATACATCTTGCATATAATTTGCTTTGTGAATTTAAAACTGTTGTAATGTTTTGAGTTGTGATTTGAACTTCGGTTCTAAGCTGCGGCACTTATAAGTGTCGGATAATGCAATAATTAAGTGAACCATCGAATCAGCTGCCATAGTGGAAATTTTGTGTCTTCCGACTGTCTGTTTAGTCCTCGCATTTTCTTTGAAATTTGGAAATGTATGAAGAAGATTATCATATTAAGGCAGCATTACTGTGTATAGGCCTAATTAAAAATAGGCTTCAGAAGTGTAATGACTCGCCTAAGCCCAATTGAAATGAACTCCTTTATTATATGAAGTTCGTGAACAGATCGTGTACGGATCGTGACGAGATCGTGAACCGCTCGTAAACAGATCGTTGTGTTGTTCTTTATCTTGTTACTGAAAATGTTGAAAATTCACATGTTGGAAAGTTTGCTGCCAATTGACTCTGTTGAGGACGACATTTCCAGCTCTAGTAATGCAGCCAACAACAATAGCAGCAGCGAGAGTAACAGTAGCAGCATCAGCATCAACAGCATCCTCAGCATTGATGGCCTGAACAGCATCAGTATCGGTGCTGGTGGTGGGCTGTCTCGCACCTCAAGCTTTAATAGCAGATCGAGCAGAGGCTCCAACAATATCGGCAACATCAATATCAGCAACGGGAACAGTGTGATCAATAATATCAATAGCAGTGTTAGCACCAGCAGTCGTGTTTTGTATACTGTTGAGAGTGATGCTGTTTCGCCAGCTCGCTCCCCGAGACACGCCCATCGTTATGCTACCATTGGTAATGGTATTACATCGTCTAAAGGACGCCGCGGCAATGGGTTTTTCAGTGCTTATGCTGGTGGTGGTATTGGTGGAGGCTACCAATATTATAACTACCAGCAGTACAACCACAATCTGCAGACAAGACTGCACAATTTGACCACAACCACAATCGTTTCTGCGACTGATGATGGTATTGATGGCCCTTCGTCAGCCATCAACAACAATCGGGATGGTGACATCGAGTACATTGATGGCGATGATGTTGATTACGTTACCAACTACGGTTCGACTGCTATCAATACGAAAGTTACCAATATCAAAATCAACAACTGTACTGACAGCAACAAAGACAGCTTCCTGTCTGTAACCAGCCCTGATGTCTTCAGAAGTCGATCGTTCAGCAACAAAAACGAGGGTAAGAACAGTAACAATAGTAGTCACCAAAGAAGCAGTAGTAACGGGAACAAAAGCAACTGTGCTGGGGGTGGCTACCAAGACGCCGTCGATAGCAGAAGAGTCAACAATGGTGTTTATCCACATCAAATGACCAACAACATTGGAAGGAATTTTTACTATCATTATCCAACTACCTCTTATCTGTCTTCGTCATATCGCGACTGCCATTGCGATAACAACGGCAGCAGCAGCGTCAGCGGATACCAGGCACAATACAATCCCCAAGGCCCTTGCAACGACAGCTGTGCAGCTGTTGCCTACTCCAAGGACTGCAGCTGCAACGCCTCTGTGGCTAAGCCGAAGGAAGATCCGGGAACGGGAATGGTGGAAGAAGGGCCACTGGGAATCATGATGGCCTTCACCCGGACACTAAGTCGCCGTTACCACAACAGGTGAGGATCCGGGAACGGGAATAGGAGCCCCAGTGATGTGAAGCTTCTCGGTCAAAGCTGGGAATAGGGATGTGGATGCGTGAGGACTTCAAAATGGGAATGCGTGAGGCTTGCAAAATTGGGGATGGATATACTTGGAGATGGCCGCATTATGACTGGTAATGCGTGGATGGCAACGCTGGGAATGAAATGTTTGAGGATGATCTGTGACGATCCTGAGGGTATGTGTGATGATTCTGAGGGTATGTAGTATGATCCTGAGGGTATGTGCGATGATCCTGAGGGTATGTGCGATGAGTCTGAGGGTATTTGTGATGATCCTGTGGGTATGTGCGATGATTCTGAGGGGATGTGCGATGATTCTGAGGGTATTTGTGATGATCCTGAGGGTATGTGCGATGATATTGAGGGTATGTGCGATGATATTAAGGGTATGTGTGATGATTCTGAGGGTATGTGCGATGATCCTGAGGGTATTTGTGATGATCCTGAGGGTATGTGCGATGATCCTGAGGGTATGTGCGATGATTCTGAGGGTATATGTGATGATTCTGAGGGTATGTGCGATGATTCTGAGGGCATGTGTGATGATCCTGAGGGTATGTGTGATGATTCTGAGTGTGAATGTGATGATCCTGACGGTATGTGTGATGATCTTGAGGGTATGTGCAATGATCCTGAGGGTATGTGTAATGATGCAGCGGGTATGTGTACCTAGATACTGTGAATGGGTAGCATGACGAGAAATTTAAATACGCTATTGTAACTGTTTGAATTAATAATGAATGTCAAGAAAATTCAATCCAATTTAGGCCCTTGAATGTACGAGAGACGAGATAATCCAACTTCAAACTTTGAAATAATTTTCAAGTTCTGGAATCTGATCGCATGACAGCAATTGGGAAGTAATCGGTACTTAATATGCGGGTACAATATGGGTGAAGCTCGCAGTCAACATAGGCTGGTAGCCTAGTTACAAATAGCGGCTAAGATAAGGTATAGGCGCGAGCAGTTTACGCCTGGTAGTGGCCGGAGGTGGCAATAGGAATATGCGGCTGTAATGTCAGAAAAAAAAACTGACATACACCTAGCCATCTGCTTGTACTGCTCCCCATGGACAACCACCTGCATTTCGATCCAATCCACAGGACTGCCCATCCATCTCCTGCGGTTCAACGCTCGTACAGCCTTCAGAAGGCCCATCACATCTTCTCAACTCTTATCAACACTTCTGATAAAGCCTCTTTGATTTTCTCCATCTCCACCGCTCTTCTTAACTTAACTAACCACCGTCCAGGTGAGGACGCTACATGTCACCTCCCTACGCCTCTTATCCTGAGGACCCCTTCCCTCCCCGTCTGGCTGTCCCCTATCGCGTGCTGCCCCCAAAGGAGTTCTGGAGACACGGACAGGCCAATTGCATGCGGTCACTGACTCTGACGGCTGCTGTTCATGCTGCTGCTCTTATGGAATATTGATGAGGTGCCGGCTGTCTGGATTGGTGCCAGGTACGCGTACAGGTGACATGCAGAGATAGGTGATGTGCAGAGAGATGAGATAGGTGACATGCTGATATATGTGACCTGCTCAGATAAGTGACATGCTTAGATAGGTGACATGCTGAGATAGGGGACATGCTGAGATGGGTGACATGCTGAAATGGGTGACATGCAGAGATGGGTGACATGCAGAGATGGGTGACATGCAGAGATGGGTGACATGCAGAGATGGGTGACATGCAGAGATGGGTGACATGCAGAGATGGGCGACATGCAGAGATGGGCGACATGCAGAGATGGGCGACATGCAGAGATGGGTGACATGCAGAGATGGGTGACATGCAGAGATGGGTGACATGCAGAGATGGGTGACATGCAGAGATGGGTGACATGCGGAGATGGGTGACATGCAGAGATGGGTGACATGCAGAGATTGGTGTCATGCAGAGATTGGTGATCTGCAGAGATGAGTGACCT